>CALYLW010000368.1:1121808-1213753 GCA_944989445.1 Ampullaceana balthica
ATCTAGAATGATTTCCCTTGATTAAAAAAGTCGGAAATTCTTTGTTGAAAATTGCTTTTAAATAATCTATCGAGTTTTTATGACTTGTTTACTCTAAGCTCTGTGAAATGGAGGTTTTTATCAACCTCTGCCAGACGACATATTGTTTAGTCACGTGACCAAAGGTTGGATTGGTAGTGTCGGAATGTCGTCAAATTGGAACTGAGTCTGGTCGAATGGTCAAACAGAAATAAACTGATTCTGTTTGGCCGCCACATAACATGTCGTCAACTCACACGTTAAACTCTGGTCCAATCGGAAATACCCGGTGGATGGTGGAGGTGAGCACCCTGGGAGGGCGGTAAAAATACTTGTACCTCTCCCACCTGGGCAGAGTAGCTTTTCTGTAGAGACGACAACAATATGGTAGAATATTGGCATTGGTGGGGGGGGGGTAGAAGTAGATGTGAATTTGATTGTCAATGGTTAAGCGAGTTAATTTTTTTTATTTACTAGCAGACCCGTCGTGCGTTGCAACGATCTCAGTAAAAAGGAATACATATAGATAAAAAAAGGAATTACATTAGGGGTCACCGGGCCTATCAGTTTAACAATGAAGTTAAAAATCTGTTCATTTCAATCAATTTCATAACAAATATATAAATATATTTATCTATATTTATCTATATCATGTAAAATTGAATGGGGAATACAATATTAAAAGTTAGTAAAAAAACACAATTAGGGCCCCCAGTCCCGAGGAAATGGAAATTAGAAGTTCAGTGCCCTATAGTAATTTAATTTAGGCTCCTAAGTTTTTATATACCGAGTTTGGTCAAAATCCAGTTATTTTCTCATTATCTAACACTTAAACTAATTTTTATATAGCTAATATAATGAAAAAATACATTAAGGGGCCCCCGGGCCCATTCGGTTCAAGATGTACATTTTGAAAACCTGTTCATTTAAATTCAATTTCCTCATGGATGAATTTCTCAAGATCGTTAAAAACAGAGTGGGAAATAATTTCTTAGAGTATAGAACAACAAAAAAGACATTTGGGGCCCCCGGCCCTGAACAATTGGACATTAGAAGTGCAGTGCCATTTGTTATTTTAATATGGGCTACCAATTTTTTATATACAAAGTTTGGTTAAGATCCAATCATTTACTCAGTAGCTAACGCATAAACTAATTTCATATAGCTCATATAAGAAAAAAACGACATTAAGGGCCCCAGGGCCCAATTAGTGTAAGATATCAAGTTCAAAACACCTGTTTATTTCAATCAATTTTATAGTGGATATATTTATCTATATTTCTCAAGATCTTTAATTATTGAATTGGGAATAAAATCTTAAACTTTTATGAAAAAAAAATGTTGGGCCTCCAGCCCCGAATAAATGGACATTAGGAAATTAGTGCCCTATAGTATTTTAATATAGGCTATCAAGTTGTTATGTACCAAGTTTGGTCAAGATCAATTCATTTTCCAAGCAGCTAAGTCTTAAACTAATTTTTATATAGCTCATGTAAGAAAAAAATCCCCATTATGGGCCCCCGGCGCCCCATGAGTGTTAAATTTTTAAAAAAGTAAACTATTTCCATCCCGGGAGCGTACTCAAAAGTCTCCAAAATTTTCATGGCGATCGGATGAATGGTTTAGTCAGCTATAACAGACATGCATACATACTTTGATTTATATATATATATATATATATATATATATATATATATATATATATATATATATATATATATATATATATATATATATATATATATAGATTATGTTCTCCTCTAAAATATCTTACAAAGGACAATTTTCATCACTTGACATTTACCCCTAGTTGTGATACCTATGACATTCCCACCTGTGACATTTACCCCTAGGTGTGATACCAATGACATTCCCACCTGTAACGTTTGACCATCAAGTCCTCCTCTGGGTTGGTCGGCGGCCATGTTGTAATGAAATACTCGGTGTGGAAGAAAAAAGCCGCGGCCTTTGGGAACCAATCAAGACATTCCTGGGATAGATTATTATTGGATAAGACCAGTCATTTTTGGAATAAATTATTTTATGTATCATTTGTTAATAAAAAATTACTAAAAAGTTGATTAAAGTTCCCCTTTCAGACCATGTTGGCCTACGGGGCAAGTGAAGCAGCGTTCACAAGTTTTTATAGTCCCGGCTAGCGCAATGCCCAGCTGAAGTTTGTAGGACTCAGGATCGCCTTTAGCCACGAGAACAAGACCCTGCCTTCACCAAGACTCAAACCCGTCATTCTTGGTACGCCAGCCGAGCGCGCTGCCACTCGACCACCGCGCCTCTAATTGGGAAATAGAGCTGTCACTATTGATGAAAAAAGCTGCCCGAGTACCCGTTCAAAACGCCGCCTAATTTCCGCCGTTATGACCGGTATACTATGCAACCTAGCCACCATCCATGCACCTCATTTCACAAAGTAGCCAACGGCTTGCTTTTAATAACTTACTGTTGTGTCTTTAATGCACTACAAACTTTTATTCCTGCAGTAATTGCTTTTATCATACTTATGAAATAAACCTACAGTAAACTGAACAATAAAACAAAATGTCAACAACAATGACGTAACGTTCAGTAGGGTCACACGGGCCCTGCGTTGGTATTAACTATTTAAATTATTAACTTTAAATATTGACAACTCAACTTTGTATGTCTTATTAAAATCAGTTTCCTGCAAGGTCTACACGTATGGAAAGGGTGGTGCGGGTTTGTAATTGGTTTCAGTGGCTGCGCGGTGCGTCATTCAGTGGCTGCGCGGTGCGTCATTCAGTGGCTACGCGGTGCGTCATTCAGTGGCTGCGCGGTGCGTCATTCAGTGGCTGCGCGGTGCGTCATTCAGTGGCTGCGCGGTGCGTCATTCAGTTGCTGCGCGGTGCGTCATTCAGTGGCTGCGCGGTGCGTCATTCAGTGGCTGCACGGTGCGTCATTCAGTGGCTGCGCGGTGCGTCATTCAGTGGCTGCGCGGTGCGTCATTCAGTGGCTGCGCGGTGCGTCATTCAGGATGACAAAACCTTTAAAAAAACAAAAAACTTTAATTTATTTTGTTATTAAAGTGAAAATCTTTGATGGACGTAAATATCTAATATTTTTTAAAAATCCAATAATAAATGATGCGCTGTTTAATTTTGGTGGGGACAGGAGTGGAGGGAGTGGTGAGGTAAGGTAGATAAACGTCATTAGATCGTCTCAACCGGTAAATCAATGTTGCCGGTTTATTTCAATGTCAAATTAGCATCCTGGCATTGATTCATTCAAAAAAACTAAACTATTTGTGTGTTTAACAATTTTTGTTTCATGTTCTGATAAAAAAGATGTATCAAAATATACATTGTAGTTTGACGGGACCGTATTTTATTTTCCGTTGACAATTTTTTCTTCTTATGCGTTTTCTTGTTAAACGTTTTTCACAGTGTTTATTAGAAACGAAAAGTTTAATTTGATAAATTGTTTGCGAGCCGCAATGTTAACACAGAACGCAGTTTGGCCACCATTGTTATAAAAATTGCAGTCACATTTTCCCGGGTACTGGTGTGCAATTTTACTAACTGGTAGTTGCACGGCAACGGGTACCCGGGTTCTCGTGTACCCGTTGACAGGTCTATTAGATATTAAAAGTCTTTCTTGTGATAAATCATCATCGGAAAATATCAAACATTCTTGGATAACTTATCATTTGGAAAATATAAAATATTCCTGGGATAAATCATGATTGTAAAAATATTACACTTTCAAATGATAAATTATTATTGGACAATATTAGAGGAAAATATAAGATCACAAAACGTGGGAAGCCATTGCAGTAGAGCGCATTTTCTGGTGGTCAAAGATACGCGAGAGCTCTGAAGCTGCGGAAGCCACCCTCACAGCTAGTAGTGAAGAGTGGAGAGTGAAGAGCCAGGAGTAAGATTAGGGGTACAGAGAAGGAATCAACGCCATCGTCTATTGAAGACGGACGGATGTCCTATATACATATATATTTGAGGACAATCAAACATAAAAATCATTTACGATACCTGGAAGAATGTTTTCAGTGTGACTTGTTTCCTTGGTATAATCATCTCGTCCAAGTCATGACTGATGACGTAATCATATCCTCCCATTCGTTGTCTGCACTCCAACACTGGCATGTTCTGGTCCTCGTCATACTGATACGAATCTTTTGTTGGATCAGTGAAACTTCTATTTTTAGAATTTCCCGGCAGCTCGTACGGCTGCACGTCCAACAATCCTAACTTTTGGTAATGTCTAAAAACTCGGGTTAAATTATCAGGATTGCCTAAATCATAAATCAAAATTTTGTCCACACCGAGTATTCGCTGCATCTCAAACCATTCGAATAGATCCTTCGGGTCACGGCCACCACCATAAACGACCTTGCCAC
Source organism: Ampullaceana balthica (assembly GCA_944989445.1). Taxonomy (NCBI): domain Eukaryota; kingdom Metazoa; phylum Mollusca; class Gastropoda; family Lymnaeidae; genus Ampullaceana; species Ampullaceana balthica. Next base: position 1,126,217 of record CALYLW010000368.1, read on the forward strand.
ACAAGGCGATACGACCCAGATGTCGATGTGGATATAGGATCGTAACGTAATCGTCAGGATTTTTTGAACAAGATGATGACGTGGCGAGGGTCAGTTTTTGTGGTAAGACGTGGAATGAGCTGACCGGAACTTGACAGCTGTACTGTCTGGCCAAGTAAAGATTGTGGTGACTGGAGTAAGTGAAGTAGAGATTAGCCGGAGTAACAAAAGGAGTTTCAATGTCCCTAAAGACGACACAGCAATTGTAGGGTTTAATCGAAGCATCTAGACTAGTAATGACAATATTGAGAGTATAGTTCGTATCGACACTGGTGTTTATCATATTTCTGTCCTGCATGTTACCGTCCAAGTTGGCAATTGCTGAGTACATGTAATGCTCGGCATCTATCACTTTAGTAAAACATGTGTGTTCCTTCTGTTCCCTGGACGATCCATTGTTGGCCATTGTTTCCATGTCAAGTCCGCGGGTTGTCACCGGAATGTCAGTTTGGTTTAAGATTTTTTTTGTTTTCATTTGATTACCGGGTAAAATCTTAGGGGATTTCAGAAAAGTTTTCACATATAAAGAAATAAGAATTTCTAGTATTTCAGAATTGGTCTTATTTTATAAGAAAGTAGATTGTTAACCATCTATTTATCAATAAGCCTGATTGAAGTATCACCCACATTTTACATTAAGAAGTAATTTTAAAATTTCAAAATTGTTCTTACATAATAAGAAATAAGAATTTTATCATTTTAGAAGAGCTCTGAAAGACCTGAGTAATAAAGTGCGTTATGAAGATTATCTAAAGTATTATGAAGATTATCTAAAGCAGTGCTTCTCAAACTTTTTATTTGTGCGGACCGGCAGGTATTTTGTCCATTGCACCAGGGACCGGTACAATATTTTCCCTGCACTAACACTTTTTTCTGTCCTTTTTTTTTGATAACTTCTGCGGACCGATGGCGGATGGCTCGCGGACCGGCACCGGTCCGCGGACCACCACTTTGAGAAGGAGTGATCTAAAGTAGTGTATCACCCGTCAAAAACGACGGAAGTTTTCAAAATAAATACACATTAGATTAAAAAATAGCGTAATACAGAACTTTCATTTATTTTATATATTTTTATTTTATTGATTTATTTCCCTATTGAACAATTTTATGCGGACGTTCGAAAAGTGTTTTTTTTTGGTGCAGTAATTTGGTGCAGTAATTTGGTGCGCTGCTTTCTAAAATTAGTAGCGTCACGGACAGGCAGACCGGACAGAGACACTGGACAGACAGACGGGACAGAAATTGCAAATTTTGTATATTGATTGATTATTTCTTTACGAAGCTTAAACGCGTTATTTTTTTTACATAAATCTTTGGGGCATCCGTCTATTGAAAAGAACCTTATTTGAGTAAACAGTTTGATAATTTTGCAGGGACAGAAAGTGTTTCATAGAATACCAATTTGCTCCTGGTGGAAACCATTTCAGCCATTTATTTTTTGTTTATGTATGTTTTTTAATTATATTATATTTACCAAACTCAATATTCAAAAGTAGGATATTTTAAAAGCTCTACAGCTACTTTAAGCGTAGTGTCCGAGAATAATTGTGCGGCCAGTGTCCGAGAATAATTGTGCGGGCAGAAGCTCAAAAGGTTTTCCTCAAATATTAGCCAGAGCTTCACAGGGTATTTGTGCTAGTAGATTAACACAACAAATACTCACCTGTTGATAAATAATTACACTCAAGACAAACACGATCGTCATGGAAAGAAGTCGTAAAAATCTCTGTTTAGTGTTAGTGTAACTTCTTCCACATACATAATAAAACAGGTTCAACGAGCTGGAAGGGCACATCCTCATCGAGCGTTGGTTGAGGATGAAGTTAAGATGATCACATTTTTTCGTTCAGTTTTTTTTAAATTCTAGAATTTACAAACAAATAGTAAGTTAATATTTTTAAATTTCCATTCACAAAATAATCGTGTAAGTGGAATGTTCTGTTAGGAAAAAAACCCACAAAAGGAGTTTGTGATATTGTAAAATAAACCACTTCTTTATTCACAAGATGTCGTGCATGTATCTGTGTTTATTACAGATCGTCTGTTTTATATATATACATATTTACTACACATATATACATATTTACTACACATATATACATATTTACTACACATATATACATATTTACTACACATATATACATATTTACTACACATATATACATATTTACTACACATATATACATATTTACAACACATCAAACGCGGTAGGTAATTAAATGCGGACAAGAATAATGATGGTATATATATATACTGGCGTTTCACCCGTCAAAAATGACGGAAGTTTTAAAAATAAATACACATCAGATTAAAAAATAAAGTAATACAGAACTTTCATTTAGTTTATTTATTTTTATTTGATTAATTTATTATCATATTGAACAATTTTATGTGGAAAGTTCGAAAAGAGTTATATTTGGTGCAGTAATTTTTGGTGCGCACTATTGAACAAATCAGCATTACATCCAAGAAGCATTACATCCATTACGGGAATTATGTATGTTGATGATGATATATAAATATATATTGATTGTACGCTGTCTCTGTACATGTCTATACACACACATGTACTTAAATAAACACACAAAACCTTGAATTATTTCTATGATAATGGTAAAAACGTATACCGACTTAAAGATAATCTTCAGAAGAAAGAGAAGGAGTAAGTACGATCCAAGCGTTGGAGGAGACAATGTATGTTTTAACAAGTAACAGAACAACCACTCAGCTGATGGTAGATGCTGTAAACAGAAAGATGAAGAGCTCAGGGTGTGTGTGTTTTAACCAAGACGGATATGAACAACTAATCTACCATGAAATGCTAATTGATCGAACAGTGTAACGTGTGTCCTACTGAGAAAGTCACATGAAAGAAATCAGTGAATTGTTTTTAATATTTTAAATGACAGAACCCCAAGCGTGGTAATTTAAACTTAATTCATGGGTTCTAAAACTAGATTTCGTGTGCCCATCGTTGGTCTTTATTTGTATTTTGTTGTCAGTGTTAAATTATTTTTATAAAAATATAATTTGCAATATATTACAAAACAATCCAATGCAAAAGATGATTCATAGTTCTTTGAATGATATATATATATATGGGTCAGTCTATTACATCTTAAATGTGTCAATCTATTTACTAACATCTTAGATGGGTCAGTCTATTACATCTTAAATGTGTCAATCTATTTACTAACATCTTAGATGGGTCAGTCTATTACATCTTAAATGTGTCAATCTATTTACTAACATCATAGATGGGTCAGTCTATTACATCTTAGATGGGTCAGTCTATTACATCTTAGATGGGTCAGTCTATTACATCTTAAATGTGTCAATCTATTTACTTACATCTTAGATAGGTCAGTCTATTACATCTTAGATGGGTCAGTCTATTACATCTTAAATGTGTCAATCTATTTACTAACATCTTAGATGGGTCAGTCTATTACATCTTAAATGTGTCAATCTATTTACTAACATCTTAGATGGGTCAGTCCATTACATCTTAAATGTGTCAATCTATTTACTAACATCTTAGATGTGTCAATCTATTTACTAACATCTTAGATGGTCAGTCTATTACATCTTAGATGGGTCAGTCTATTACATCTTAGATGGGTCAGTCTATTACATCTTAAATGTGTCAATCTATTTACTAACATCTTAGATGGGTCAGTCTATTACATCTTAGATGGGTCAGTCTATTACATCTTAAATGTGTCAATCTATTTACTAACATCTTAGATGGGTCAGTCTATTACATCTTAGATGGGTCAGTCTATTACATCTTAGATGGGTAAGTCTATTACATCTTAAATGTGTCAATCTATTTACTAACATCTTAGTTGGGTCAGTCTATTACATCTTAGATGGGTCAGTCTATTACATCTTAAATGTGTCAATCTATTTACTAACATCTTAGATGGGTCAGTCTATTACATCTTAAATGTGTCAATCTATTTACTAACATCTTAGATGGGTCAGTCTATTACATCTTAGATGGGTCAGTCTATTACATCTTAGATGGGTCAGTCTATTACATCTTAAATGTGTCAATCTATTTACTAACATCTTAGATGGGTCAGTCTATTACATCTTAGATGGGTCAGTCTATTACATCTTAAATGTGTCAATCTATTTACTAACATCTTAGATGAGTTAATCTATTCACTTGCATCCAACATGAGTCAATCTATTCACGGTAAATGCATAAAATAAAAACAGGGTATTAGTAGGCCTGACAGGACGTAACACAACAGCGAACGTTTCGGCAAAGAGCCTTCTTCAACGGCCAAATCTATTCACTTACATCTTAAATGTGTCAATCTATTTACTAACATCTTAGATTAGCCAATCTATTCACTCACATCTTAGAAAATGTAATACATCATTATCTTATGAATTATAAACACACAATTAAAGATACAGTCTTCTAAAAAAATGGAACTATCGTTATATAATATTTATTTTATCACATTTTAGGTGAGTTACCATTACAAACATTTACCAATGATTTTATAAGACATTGCTTCATTTCATAAACATAAGGATATTAATAGAGCGGGTGTTGATAGTTTTTTTCAATCAATAAAAGACATTAAATTTACCCTACAGTTTTAGACGTTCTACAATGTTCAAATATTTGTATTTAGAATTGCCAATCTAGAGTAAGTAACTAGTACGTCCACGTATTTTATAGTCCACTTAAACTATAAGATTGGGGTATAAAGATAAACTATAAGATTGGGGTATAAAGATAAACTATAAGATTGGAGTATAAAGATAAACTATAAGATTGGGGTATAAAGATAAACTATAAGATTGGAGCATTATAAAGATAAACTATAAGATTGGAGTATAAAGATAAACTATAAGATTGGAGTATAAAGATAAACTATCAGATTGAGGTATTAACATAAACTATAAGATTGGGGTATAAAGATAAACTATAAGATTGGAGTATAAAGATGCCGAATCACATCAAGATAAAGTGTAAGGCTTGTCATGTGTTTGGAAGCGATTAAGATCAAGCAGGGTCATTCATCCGTGTCATGTATAGCTAACTGTATCTGACGACGCTTGGCGCAGTAACAGCATTGTGAGATTTGAGTTTGAGTCTTTGCTCATCATGTGCCACATCGGATGAAACGTTTCCATTGTGCTACATGCACATAGACCTACGTAGCAGACGCGAGTGGTCTGCCTTGATTTATTTGGTCTCAAACATTAGAGTGTCGTCTTGGACAACATACACCACAGTTTGTATAGAGACAACATACTCCACAGTTTGTCTAGAGACAACATACACCACAGTTTTTCTAGAGACAATATTTGGTGTTTACAAGTTTGACATCGCATTACCACCTGGGGATTTTACTGAGTTCTTTTACTGAGTTCTTTTACTGAGTTCTTGTACTGAGTTCTTTTACTGAGTTCTTTTACTGAGTTCTTTTACTGAGTTCTTTTACTGAGTTCTTTTACTGAGTCCTTTTACTGAGTTCTTTTACTGAGTTCTTTTACTGAGTCCTTTTACTGAGTTCTTTTACTGAGTTCTTTTACTGAGTTCTTTTACTGAGTTCTTTCTGTATGCATCCACTGTGTACTTGCATTGTGCCTCCACTGTGTACTTGCATTGTGTATCCACTGTGTAATTGCAGTGTGTATCCACTGTGAAATTGCATTTTGCATCTACTCAGCAATTTCAGTTTGCATTTTCTACAAGTATTTCCGTAAGCGTCTGCTCAAGATTTCAATTGTGCCTCTGTTTTTAGAAGCCTACTCTTGGCTCTATGTTCTGTGCTTTCTTGTCTTCTTTAACAAATGTATTTTTATATGGACAGTCTATAAACCTTTCATACAGGGAGAAGCTCTGGGGAGGGGGTGGGTGGGCTGGTGATGCAATCTTTAGTCTGGACGATTTCCTGGCACACTTTGGATATAGTAGGACCTAGGGTATGACTCTGTCAGTCTAGAGTCTAGACAGTCATAAGCTGTCTCACAAATTCAAGGTATAGACATCACGTGACATCTCACAACACACAAACTGCTCCACAAATTCAAGGTATAGACATCACGTGACATGTAATCAATATTAAGTTGGGCTAAGCCTCCACTGCAAGCAGCCACAAGTTCAGATAAGCTTTAGCTGCAATTCAAGTGAATCGTGGCTTGTTATTTACGCTTGATGTGATTATTTCTAAGAGGGTAAAGTGTTTTCAATACTTCGTGCGTTGCTAAATACGACGACAGATGTTTGATTTGTTGGCAAATATTTTCATAACATCATTCAATACGTGCGTGATAACAAATGTCTTGTTTGCCCTGGAAGTTGTTTGTTGAAAGCGTGTTTGTGATTCCTATAAGATATTTTGATGAGATAAATAAATGTTTGGCTGGAAAATGACATTACTTTATTTTACCTGAATGTTTTAGGTCGTTAGAGTGGCGTCCAGACTAGTGGCGTCCAGACTAGTGGCGTCCAGACTAGTGGCGTCCAGACTAGTGGCGTCCAGACTAGTGGCGTCCAGACTAGTGGCGTCCAGATTGTGGCGTCCAGACTGGTGACAACTAGCAAACTAGAGTTGGTAACACGTTTCTCACCAATTCTACTGTCTATGTTAACAATATCTGAGTGTATGCAGAGCTCAGTCCCCCCAAACTCTGGTAAAGTATTTCCTTTCGCGTGCTTGGCTGTCTCGTCCAGATATTAAAGAATCAAAGACGTGAAGCCAGGATAGAATAGCCGTTATTTAAATCTATCTCCACCACGCCCCAAAGCTATTACCTTAGATGGCTCTAGATAAAGCCATTACCTTAGATGGCTCTGGATAAAGCCATTACCTTAGATGGCCCTGGATAAAGCCATTACCTTAGATGGCCCTGGATAAAGCCATTACCTTAGATGGCCCTGGATAAAGCCATTACCTTAGATGGCCCTGGATAAAGTCATTACCTTAGATGGCCCTGGATAAAGCCATTACCTTAGATGGCCCTAGATAAAGCCATTACCTTACATGGCCCTAGATAAAGTCATTTCCTTTGATGGCCCTGGATAAAGCCATTAACTTACATGGCCCTAGATAAAGCCATTACCTTAGATGGCCCTGGATAAAGTCATTACCTTAGATGGCCCTAGATAAAGTCATTACCTTTGATGGCCCTGGATAAAGCCATTAACTTACATGGCCCTAGATAAAGCCATTACCTTACATGGCCCTAGATAAAGCCATTACCTTACATGGCCCTAGATAAAGCCATTACCTTAGATGGCCCTAAATAGAGCCATTACCTTAGATGGCCCTGGATAAATCCATTACATTAGATGGCCCTGGATAAAGCCATTACCAGGAAGGTCGCCTATCGTTGAACGTATAATAAACAACGTACACCACCTAAATTAGTACAAGACATGGTCAAGATATTTGATAGTGGCCAAACTCTACCACTGTTGACAATTAAAATTGTATTCCTTAATTATTAATAACAATGAAGGCATTTTAGCCCCAGAAAGTTGAATGCGATATGAAAATCAGGGACAATTGTGTTGCCTCAGGTCACGTGGTAAAATAATTGTATTTTAAAAATTTCACTTATGTAAAGTTTAATAACGTGCTTTTAAGTCACATCATGTGTAAGGTCTTTTTAAGTCACATCATGTGTAAGGTCTTTTTAAGACACATCATGTGTAAGATCTTTTGCGTGATTTTATTATGTACCGATGAATTCGATTATAAACAATAAGTTTTTGCTTTCGCTACTTTTTTTTGCACGATCCCTTTCGCATGCAATATTCTATTGTTCTTTATTACGCGTCTATCGTTTCATTATTCTATTGTTCTATATTAAGCGTCTATCGTTTCATTATTCTATTGTTCTATATTACGTGTCTAACGTTTCATTAATCTATTGTTATATATTACGCTTCTATCGTTTCATTTTTCTTGCCCCCCCCGAAATCCGAAGAAAAGAGAAGAAAGGTTCCTGAAAACCTGGTGAAAGAAAATTGTACAGTGTAACAAATATTACAGTGTAACAAATATTACAGCGTAACAAATATTACAGCATAACAAATATTACAGCGTAACAAATATTGCAGTGTAACAAATATTACAGTGTAACAAATATTACAGCGTAACAAATATTACAGCGTAACAAATATTACAGCGTAACAAATATTACAGCGTAACAAATATTACAGCGTAACAAATATTACAGTGTAACAAATATTACAGCGTAACAAATATTACAGTGTAACAAATATTACAACGTAACAAATATTACAGCTTAACAAATATTACAGCGTAACAAATATTACAGTGTAACAAATATTACAGTATAACAAATATTACAATGTAACAAATATTACAGTGTAACAAATATTACAGCGTAAATTTTTTTAAGTGTAACAAATATTACAGCGTAACAAATATTACAGTGTAACAAATATTACAGTGTAACAAATATTACAGTGTAACAAATATTACAGCGTAACAAATATTACAGCGTAAATTTTTTTAAGTGTAACAAATATTACAGTGTAACAAATATTACAGCGTAACAAATATTACAGCGTAACAAATATTACAGTGTAACAAATATTACAGTGTATCAAATATTACAGTGTAACAAATATTATGGTGTAACAAATATAACAGCGTAACAAATATTACAGCGTAACAAATATTACAGTGTAACAAATATTACAGTGTAACAAATATTACAGCGTAACAAATATTTTTAGGTCATCCCACTCATGCCAATTTAAACAAAATCACAAAATAAAAGATATAAGTGTACTACTCAACTATAGACGGAGCGTTTTCAAGTGAAGACACGCATATAGTCAATGTCCGAATTCTCACATGTGTATAGAACAAATTGGTAAACGTCATGAAAATTATTCAGCGCTATATCCTTTGTAGGCGCAGCTTGGTGTAATAATAGCTGAAACGGTTTGGCACCACTAGAGCTGGCTGCCGAAACCTTCGCTGTAGTCTTGACAACGTGCCACCACTAGAGCTGGCTGCCGAAACCTTCGCTGTAGTCTTGACAACGTGCCACCACTAGAGCTGGCTGCCGAAACCGTCGCTGTTGTCTTGACAACTTGCCAGGTAGGATCACCTATGAAATGGTGCTAAGACTTGACAACATGCCAGGTGCGATCAACTAATGAAATGGTACTAAGACTTGATAACATGCCAGGTAGGATCACCTATGAAATGGTACTAAGACTTGACAACATGCCAGGTGTGATCAACTAATGAAATGGTGCTAAGACTTGATAACATGCCAGGTAGGATCAACTAATGAAATGGTGCTAAGACTTGACAACATGCCAGGTAGGATCAACTACTGAAAGTCTTATAAACTCTTGCCTCAAGGTGGAATTTGTACAGCGAACAATTCACCAAATTATCTCCAGGTAATAAATGATTAGCTCAGATTAGTCTAAATAGAAATATTCAAACAAAAATCTTCTGTTGTTTATACGGTAAACTCTAGTGTTGTGCAATGTTCCCTCTAAGGTTCATTCGTCCGTGTGCAAAGTACAAAAGCTCTTTTGCAAAGTTGCAGAGCATTAATTTTCTGTTCAATATTTTACCATATTTGCTGCGCTGTAATCTAAACTGCTGCGCGGTAATCTAAACTGCTGCGCGGCGGTGGTCAGATATCTTCGCAGCTTTAATGGAACACTGTTGTTGTTTGAGGGTATTTATATCCCTTGGCCATCCCCCCCCCAAATGATGGAAGCCAAGATTCAGAGACATACTGCCTATAGTGATAAGTGGAGAAAGAGAGATGGGGGAGGGAGACAGACATATATATATATATATATATATATATATATATATATATATATATATATATATAGAGAGAGAGAGAGAGAGAGAGAGAGAGATAAGGGGAGAGAGACAGATATATACTTCCCAAAGTTTCACGCTTCTACCTACACGGCAAGTTGGAGAATTAGTGATGAATCAGTGAGTGAGTCAGTGAGTGAGTGAGGGCTTTGCCTTTTATTAGTATAGATTATATAGAGAGAGAGAGAGATAGGGGGAGGGAGACAGACATATATATATATAAAGAGAGAGAGATAGGGGGAGGGAGACAGATATCTCTATATATATAAGACGCATTTGTTGTCTGTCCGTCGTCTGTCTGTTCCCTTATAACTCAAGATCCAGACAACCAAATAACGTGAAATTTGGTACACGTACACAAAATTATACCGGAAAGGTTATTAAACAGGTTTCGTTCCATATATATAAGATACTGGGGGCTGGGGGCCCAAAATGTAGTTTTTCCCTATATGAGCTATATAAAATAAAAATTATTGAAAATTAAGACGTAAAATATTAAACATTTTGGTGTCGAGATTAACAAGATGGCGTTTATTGCCATAAAATAATGTGATGTGACGTCATAGTTTGAGTTCATATTAATTTGTAAATAGGAAACAAAGTGAAAAGAGCAGTTATTATTTTAATTTATATTTTTAATTGTTAATATACCGCTGTGGGTGTGCGTTTAAGTATTTGTGTGCACATGTGTGAATCAGTGAGTGTGTGTGTTTTTTGTTGTGAACTAAATGTTATGAAATGGTTTATTTTTATGTCTGTTAATGTTGCGCCTCTAACAAGATTACGTATATATTTTTATAAAATTTGTTTGCAAATTACATATTTTTTTACTTTACACTGTTTCTTTTTTGTATATTCTATATGTATTTTATCCAGTCGTCCGATCAAGCTTTTTCCTTTTATCGGCGAGGGTAGGAGTCAATAATATCGTCCATCCCTGGGTGGCATAAACACTGTAGCTAAGCAACTGTGTTTATACTTTTTGCATAACTTAAACGAAACCAGCAGGGCACATTTTAAGCTCAAACATTGCGTTTCGAAATGTTTCTTTAAAACAAATAAACCCCATACAACAGAAAAATGAATTATATAAATTATCACTTACTGGGGGCGGGGCCAAAATGTATTTTTTTTCCGTATATTTAAAACTGACTCAAAACTAATTCTCCAACCTCCCGTGAGGGTAGAAGCATGAAACTTTTGGGAACTTGCCAAATACACTATTATGACGATAATTGGTGAAAAATAATGTAAACATTTCCACTCATGGGTGGCCGGGTGCCCCAAAACCGGTTTTTCCTTATATGGGCTATATAAAACTGAATCAACACCAATTCCTCATATTCCCGAGTAGGTAGAAGCATGAAAATTTGGAAAGTCGTTGAGTACCCTCCCGCAATGGTAACAGTCGAAAAAAGTATAAAGTTATCACTAACTGGGTAGGGGGGTGGGCGGGGGCCCAAACGTAGTTTTTTCTTAAATGAGCTATATAAATCAGGCTCATCATTAAATCTCCTATTTCCTGTGTAGGTAGAAGCATGAAACTTTGTGAAGTTGTTATATACCCTCCCAAAATGGTAACTGGCGAAACATTAATAAAAATTATCACTCACTGGGTGGTCAGAGGCCTGAATGTAGTTTTTTTTCATATATCAAACTGACTCATCAATAATTCTCCAAATTACCATGTAAGTAGAAGAATGAAACTTTTGGAAGATTTTGAGTACCCTCGCGCGATGGTAACATGCGAAAAAAATATATAAAATTATTACTCACTAGGGGGCCTTGGGCCAAAATGTAGGTATTTTCCTAATATGAGCTATATAAAACAGACTAATCATTAAATATCCAACTTCCCGTGTAAATAGGAGCATGAAACTTTGGGAAGTTGTTGAGTACTCTCCCGCAATGATAACATACGAAAAAAAAATATATAAAATCCAGGCAGATCAGGTCCGCCACAGAGTTCCCAGAGCAGCTGAAACAGCTGAGCAAAGAAACTCCAGGCATGTGCTGTTCCAGTGGTAAAGTCAAACTGCCCCCAATTCTAAAGCCACCAGAACCATTGTGCATTCTGTTGAATGGTGAAACTGCACAATCAAAGGACTTTGTGAAACTTATTAGACTATTCAATAATATGTTTGCCGTGACTTCCTTCAAGTCTAATGTTGTCGTGAATAACGGGTGGACACCAACATTCAAGGTCCAAGGCCAAGTGTACCACCATGCTGGACCTCTTCATCCAGTCAATGCTGTAGACAGCAAATATCTCCAGATTTACTTCTTGGGAGAAGATGAGCAAGTGCAAAGACGACTGGATTTGCTTGACAGTCCTGTTGACAGAAACATTGTCCTCAAACTGCAAAGAATGCTGCATCAGCATAACAGCTATGTGAGGTCATTTAAAATGGCTGCTGAGATTATGGATAACACTCAAGTGGACTACAAAATCAAAATTTCCGGCAAAGCACCATTAAAGGAACACAAAGGCAGATTCAATGCACCATCTGTTAGTGAAGTGGCATCATGATTGCTGGAGAGCTAGGTGATCGTAGAGACATTGTGCTGCATTCAAGAAGTTGCTCACAAATGCCACTTCAAAGGATTCAAGACACTCACAGGTCATATGATCCACTTCAGTATCCTCTGCTATTTGTTAGAGGAGAAGATGGCTATGATTTGAACATAAAAGATGTAAACAAGGCCACAAGCAATGACTACTATGCATATCGCATGATGCAAAGAGTCAACGAATTTAATACACTCCTCAGATGCCCGCGCCTTTTCCAGCAATACATAGTGGATATGTATGCTAAGGTTGAGAATGAGAGATTGCGTTTCATCAGACTCAACCAAACAAAACTTAGAGCTGAGGACTATGGTGTACTATTAGAGGCAGTAAGGAATGACAACAATGTGACTTCTGAAAATCTTGGCAAATTAGTGGTGCTGCCTTCATCCTTCAGTGGAGGGCCCCGTTACATGCATGAATATGCACAGGATGGAATGACCTATGTACGTCATAGAAACACAAGCATCAAGTAGATTTGCAATTATGTTACCAAGGGAAGTGATGCAGCCATGTTTACTGTTGCAAATGAAATGCCGAACAGGCTTGATGGGGTTACCAATTAATTATCAACAAGGACGATACATTAGTAGCAGTGAGGCAGTGTGGCGCCTGCTTAACTTTCCCATCCATCAAAGGTATCCAACAGTTGTTCACTTGGCAGTACATCTTGAAGGAGGCCAAGGAGTATACTATAAACCAGGACAGCCAACAGCACATTTGACAGACACTCCAACAAAGACTACATTAACAGCGTTTTTTGATCTCTGCAAAACAGATCCTCTTGCAAAAACATTGCTGTATTCTGAAGTGCCTAGACATTTTCGCTGGGATGCCAGTCAAAAGGTCTGTCAAATCCGAAAAAAGGTATACCTCTTGCAGACTTCCCGGGATATGTGACAGACAATGCCTTGGGAAGAGTGTACACTGTGCATCCTCACAACAGAGAAGCATTTCACATGCGCCTCCTGCTGCACCATATTCGGGGACCTATTTCATTTGAAGATCTCAAAACTGTTATTGTGAAAGATGAGGATGGTGACATCCTTGAAATTAAGCCATGCAGCACATACACTGTTAAATGTACCATTTTATAGCATGCAAGTAAACAGTTAGTTGTGTACGCTTCTACAGAAAACCTTATTTTAAACCCGGGCGAAGCCGGGTACTTGCCCCTAGTATCTCTATACATATAAGACGCATTTGTTGTCTGTCTGTCTGTCTGTTCCCTAATAACTCAAGATCCAGACAACCAAATAACGTGAAATTTGGTACACGTACACAAAATTATACCGGAAAGGTTATTAAACAGGTTTCGTTCCTTATATATAAGATACTGGGGCCCGGGGACCCAAAATGTAGTTTTTCCCTATATGAGCTATATAAAATAAAAATTATTGAAAATTAAGACGTAAAATAATGACGCAAATTAATAAACATTTTGGTGTCGAGATTAACAAGAAGGCGATTATCGCCATAAAATAAGTTTTTTGTTGTTGCTTTGTTTTTGTGGTTGTTGTTTTGTTGTTGTTGCTGTTGTTGTTGTAGTTGTTGTTTTGTTGTTGATTTTTTTGTTGTTGTTTTGTTTTTGTTGCTGTTGTTGTTTTTGTTGTTGTTGCTGTTGTTGTTGTTGCTGTTGTTGTTGCTGTTGTTGTTGTTGCCCACATCCCTTGCCCTGCAACGACAATGTCCTTCATGTTGTTGTTGCTTTGTTGTTGTTGCTGTTGTAGTTGTTGTTTTGTTATTGTTGCTTTGTTGTTGTTGCTGTTGTTGTTGTAGTTGTTTTATTGTTGTTTTGTTGTTGATTATGATGTTTTTTTTTGTTGTTTTGTTTTTGTTGTTTTGTTGCTGTTGCTGTTTCTGTTGTTGGTTTTGTCGTTGTTGCTGTTGTTGTTGCTGTTGTTGTTGCTGTTGTTGTTGTAGTTGTTGTTTTGTTGTTGTTGCTTTGTTGTTGTTGCTGTTGTAGTTGTTGTTTGTTGTTGTTTTGTTTTTGTTGTTTGTTTTTGTTGTTTTGTTGCTGTTGTTGTTTTTGTTTTTGTTGCTGTTGTTGTTAAACCCGGGAGAAGCCGGGTACTTGCCCCTAGTATATATATAAAGAGAGAGAGATAGGGGGAGGGAGACAGACATATATTATATATTTACGCTCAATTATCACTGATGCCTAACGCTAAGGGTCATCACTCTGCCTTTTTTAAAATTGTGTGTTGTAAGCAGTGCTTATTGACTCAAAGAGTTATTTTTTGGTGCATTAATTTGGTGCGCTGCTTTCTAAAATTAGTTTAAAAATCGTGTGGTGATAAGCACTGTAAAAATTATTATATACATAATTTGTGTACATTTCAGGAATATTTCGCATTTATCATACAAAGATAAGTTACTTGGATTTTTGACATTAAAAAAAAATTTATTAAAAAAAATTAAAATTAAAAAAAACTATTATAAAATACTTTGTGTACATTTAAGAAATTTTAATATTACGTATTTATCATACAAGGACAAGTTAGTTGGGATTTTAAATAAGGTGGGCGCCGTAGGCGCCCTTAAAAAAGGGGGCGACGCAGCACAAACTAGTATATATATATAGAGAGAGAGAGCTAGGGGGAGGGAGACAGATATATATATATATATATATATATATAAAGAGAGAGAGCTAGGGGGAGGGAGACATATATATGCATATATATATATAGAGAGAGATAGGGGGAGGGAGACAGACATATATATAGAGAGAGATAGGGGGAGGGAGACAGACATATATATAGAGAGAGATAGGGGGAGGGAGACAGACATATATATAGAGAGAGATGACGCTCGTTATTTAAATGTAATGTAACATAGATCTTTGGTCCTTACTCGTGGGGGAGCTAGTCCTTACTCGGTTTGGAGCTAGTCCTTACTCGTGGGGGAGCTAGTCCTTACTCGTGGGGGAGCTAGTCCTTACTCGTGGGGGAGCTAGTCCTTACTCGTGGGGGAGCTAGTCCTTACTCGTGGAGGAGCTAGTCCTTACTCGTGGGGGAGCTAGTCCTTACTCGTGGGGGAGCTAGTCCTTACTCGTGGGGGAGCTAGTCCTGACTGGTGGGGGAGCTAGTCCTTACTCGTGGGGGAGCTAGTCCTTACTCGAGGGGGAGCTAGTCCTTACTCGTGGGGGAGCGAGTCCTTACCCGTGGGGGAGCGAGTCCTTACTCGTGGGGGAGCGAGTCCTTACTCGTGGGGGAGCGAGTCCTTACTAGTGGGGGACCTAGTCCTTACTCCTGGGGGAGCGAGTCCTTACTCGTGGGGGAGCGAGTCCTTACTCGTGGGGGAGCGAGTCCTTACTAGTGGGGGAGCTAGTCCTTACTCGTGGGGGAGTTAGTCCTTACTCGTTGGGGAGCTAGTCCTTACTCGTGTGGGAGCTAGTCCTTACTCGTGGGGGAGTGAGTCCTTACTCGTGGGGGAGTGAGTCCTTACTCGTGGGGGAGTGAGTCCTTACTCGTGTGGGAGTGAGTCCTTACTCGTGGGGGAGTGAGTCCTTACTCGTGGGGGAGTGAGTCCTTACTCGTGGGGGAGCTAGTCCTTACTCGTGGGGGAGCTAGTCCTTACTCGTGGAGGAGCTAGTCCTTACTCGTGGGGGAGCTAGTCCTTACTCGTGGGGGAGCTAGTCCTTACTCGTGGGGGAGCTAGTCCTGACTGGTGGGGGAGCTAGTCCTTACTCGTGGGGGAGCTAGTCCTTACTCGAGGGGGAGCTAGTCCTTACTCGTGGGGGAGCGAGTCCTTACCCGTGGGGGAGCGAGTACTTACTCGTGGGGGAGCGAGTCCTTACTCGTGGGGGAGCGAGTCCTTACTAGTGGGGGAGCTAGTCCTTACTCCTGGGGGAGCTAGTCCTTACTCGTGGGGGAGTTAGTCCTTACTCGTTGGGGAGCTAGTCCTTACTCGTGTGGGAGCTAGTCCTTACTCGTGGGGGAGTTAGTCCTTACTCGTTGGGGAGCTAGTCCTTACTCGTGTGGGAGCTAGTCCTTACTCGTGGGGGAGTGAGTCCTTACTCGTGGGGGAGTGAGTCCTTACTCGTGTGGGAGTGAGTCCTTACTCGTGGGGGAGTGAGTCCTTACTCGTGGGGGAGTGAGTCCTTACTCGTGGGGGAGTGAGTCCTTACTCGTGGGGGAGTGAGTCCTTACTCGTGGGGGAGTGAGTCCTTACTCGTGGGGGACTGAGTCCTTACTCGTGTGGGAGCTAGTCCTTACTTGTGGGGGGAGTGAGTCCTTACTCGTGGAGGAGCTAGTCCTTACTCGTTGGGGAGTGAGTCCTTACTCGTGGAGGAGCTAGTCCTTACTCGTGGGGGGAGTGAGTCCTTACTCGTGGAGGAGCTAGTCCTTACTCGTGGGGGAGCTAGTCCTTACTCGTTGGGGAGCTAGTACTTACTCGTGGGTGAGCTAGTCCTTACTCTTGGGGGAGCTAGTCCTTACTCGTGGGGGAGCGAGTCCTGACTGGTGGGCAGGGAAGGTTTTCTTGTCAGTAACAGCTGAACAGCGGGATGATTAAAATTTATTGCTAGAGAACACTATATTAAATGGGTAAAATGTGGGCCCAAAGTATATGGAAAAAAGAAGTCTCTTTAGACAAAAATTACATCATTTTCAGCTGGTAGTCAACATCAAACAAGACCAAACACGTTTGAGAGCATCACAGTTCAAATTCATTTACTCATGAGACAATTGGTAACAAAACAACAAAAAATACAAAATAATCTTGAAAAGGAAAAACAACGTATTAAAGGATATATTTAATTAAACGAAATTATTAAATGAACAAACAACTTTTTTTAAAAGAAACGTTCGCCAAACAACTCGTTCAATTAGTATTAAAAATAATTTAATTGGATTGGTCTATAAGCTTAAGTCAGAAATTGGCCAAAACTGATGTTTTGACCCCAGTTAAGTCAGCTAAAACTTTAATAGCCTAATCCTCCCCACAAGCCAAACCTACTGTGAAAATTTCAGCACTCTAGCAAATCAGAAAACGTGTTTACGAGCGTTTTGAAAAAGTTGACGACATATACAGAACCGGAAGCGTGCACGAGTTATGGGCCTCAAAAATCATGTTTAAAACTCCGGGAATGTTTCTTTGGACTAAATATCAAAACACTCGGACTGTTAACAGTTGTCACACTCACGGGAAACAATCAGCCTTGGAAGACTGTGTGATGTTAGATGATCTTGAAAATGTGTGTTTGTCAAACGTCATCAATATGAAACATTGTGTCACAAAATGTTTGTAAAATGAAGTTTAGTATGTGTGTGTGTAGGGGGTTGGGGGCGGGATTTTGTGAGATATGAATTGGTTAAAAATGTGACAATTTCTACTATAAAAAAGTTATTTAACAATGCTTTCCTGAAACAAAGGATGATAACTGATATAATTCTTGTAGCATAATTAGAATTGCCCTGCTTAATTCCCCTGAGCTTAAAATAATCGAACTTCTTGGATAGGTTTAATGTATCTGATCGGACCACGCATTTTTAACCGAACAAATCAATAAACAAAATTCTTAAGCCTTCGAGTTTTACGCGAATGAGTGTTTGTTCAGTGAATGAGTGTTTGTTCAATGAATGAGTGTTTGTTCAATGAATGAGTGTTTGTTCAATGAATGAGTGTTTGTTCAGTGAATGAGTGTTTGTTCAATGAATGAGTGTTTGTTCAATGAATGAGTGTTTGTTCAGTGAATGAGTGTTTGTTCAATGAATGAGTGTTTGTTCAATGAATGAGTGTTTGTTCAATGAATGAGTGTTTGTTCAGTGAATGAGTGTTTGTTCAATGAATGAGTGTTTGTTCAATGAATGAGTGTTTGTTTAGTGAATGAGTGTTTGTTCAATGAATGAGTGTTTGTTCAATGAATGAGTGTTTGTTCAATGAATGAGTGTTTGTTTAGTGAATGAGTGTTTGTTCAATGAATGAGTGTTTGTTCAATGAATGAGTGTTTGTTCAATGAATGAGTGTTTGTTTAGTGAATGAGTGTTTGTTCAATGAATGAGTGTTTGTTCAATGAATGAGTGTTTGTACAGTGAATGAGTGTTTGTTCAATGAATGAGTGTTTGTTCAATGAATGAGTGTTTGTTCAATGAATGAGTGTTTGTTCAATGAATGAGTGTTTGTTCAATGAATGAGTGTTTGTACAGTGAATGAGTGTTTGTTCAATGAATGAGTGTTTGTACAGTGAATGAGTGTTTGTACAGTGAATGAGTGTTTGTACAGTGAATGAGTGTTTGTTAAGTGAATGAGTGTTTGTTCAGTGAATGAGTGTTTGTTAAGTGAATGAGTGTTTGTTCAATGAATGAGTGTTTGTTCAATGAATGAGTGTTTGTTCAATGAATGAGTGTTTGTTCAATGAATGAGTGTTTGTTCAATGAATGAGTGTTTGTACAGTGAATGAGTGTTTGTACAGTGAATGAGTGTTTGTTCAATGAATGAGTGTTTGTTCAATGAATGAGTGTTTGTTTAGTGAATGAGTGTTTGTTCAATGAATGAGTGTTTGTTCAATGAATGAGTGTTTGTACAGTGAATGAGTGTTTGTACAGTGAATGAGTGTTTGTACAGTGAATGAGTGTTTGTTCAATGAATGAGTGTTTGTTCAATGAATGAGTGTTTGTTTAGTGAATGAGTGTTTGTTCAATGAATGAGTGTTTGTTCAATGAATGAGTGTTTGTTCAATGAATGAGTGTTTGTACAGTGAATGAGTGTTTGTTCAATGAATGAGTGTTTGTTCAATGAATGAGTGTTTGTTCAATGAATGAGTGTTTGTTCAATGAATGAGTGTTTGTTCAATGAATGAGTGTTTGTACAGTGAATGAGTGTTTGTTCAATGAATGAGTGTTTGTACAGTGAATGAGTGTTTGTACAGTGAATGAGTGTTTGTACAGTGAATGAGTGTTTGTTAAGTGAATGAGTGTTTGTTCAGTGAATGAGTGTTTGTTAAGTGAATGAGTGTTTGTTCAATGAATGAGTGTTTGTTCAATGAATGAGTGTTTGTTCAATGAATGAGTGTTTGTTCAATGAATGAGTGTTTGTTCAATGAATGAGTGTTTGTACAGTGAATGAGTGTTTGTACAGTGAATGAGTGTTTGTACAGTGAATGAGTGTTTGTACAGTGAATGAGTGTTTGTTAAGTGAATGAGTGTTTGTTCAATGAATGAGTGTTTGTTCAATGAATGAGTGTTTGTTCAATGAATGAGTGTTTGTTCAATGAATGAGTGTTTGTTCAATGAATGAGTGTTTGTTCAATGAATGAGTGTTTGTTCAATGAATGAGTGTTTGTTCAATGAATGAGTGTTTGTTCAATGAATGAGTGTTTTTTCAGTGAATGAGTGTTTGTTCAGTGAATGCGTATATGCGTGTAAAAGTAAATTTTAAAAAATAACATTGTTTTTTATAATGGTCTTCATATTTTAAGTTCTTTAAAAAGATCATTAACAATATCCTTTTCTAATTTTCTTATACACTCATGTTTCATTTTATGTAAACTATAATCTTACGTGTACAATTTCCTTCGTTAATTTGATTTCTTTTATAGTTTTGTTTTCCGTGCGGATGTGATATGCTCAAAGTGCTCTGATGTTATTTGAAGTTGAGTAGCACAGCAATTCGGGCAGGTAAAAAGAAAAAAAGAAATTAAATAGGATGGCCCTGAAAATGACGCCCCCAATATCAGACAAAGTTTTCTCCATCATTTAGAAACGTTTTCAAAGCTTGAGTATTAAGTAAAACACCAAACAACATAATCTCTTTGGATCACTTGATTTCAGTAACAGAATTGTATAATTTTAAGTCCAAATTAATCTTACTAGCGATTGATAATACTAATACATTTAATTAAAAGTGTTAAATCACAAAATCACATTTTAAGATGTATAACAATAAGTATCTGCTACATCGCCATCAAATCTAAGATGTATAACAATAAGTATCTGCTACATCGCCATCACATTATAACACATTTTCAAAGCCTCAAACATTTTACAGTGACCTGAATAAAAGAAAAAGTAATGGGCACAGTTGGTCCCTGCATTAATATGATTGTCGTCAGTAGCGTTTACAATCCGAACAACCGAAGAACTCTTTGAGACAGGCTGTCACCACCATCACTACTAGCTGGGGGCCACACCTCCACTATCACTTTGAGAACCCTGTCGTCTAGGTCAGCGTATCTCATCATGACGTCATCCACAACACTTTCTACGTCACAAGTGCCCCAGCTTCCTCTTGGGCACTTCCGGTAATGGTGGAGTCTTGCGACACCTGGTGATAGTTTCTCACTGGAATCAGGAAAATAAATAAACATTCGAATAACTGATATAACAATATTGATACATGATCTAACACTACTGATACATGAGTTACCACTACGGCTACTTGATCTAACATACACATACCTTAGCTAAACATACCTTAGCTAAACATACCTTAGCTAAACATACCTTAGCTAAACATACCTTAGCTAAACATACCTTAGCTAAACATATCTTAGCTAAACATACCTTAGCTAAACATACCTTAGCTAAACATACCTTAGCTAAACATACCTTAGCTAAACATACCTTAGCTTAAACATACCTTAGCTAAACATACCTTAGCTAAACATACCTTAGCTAAACATACCTTAGCTTAAACATACCTTAGCTAAACATACCTTAGCTAAAACATACCTTAGCTTAGCAACACTACGGATACCTTCGCTAAAAGTACGAATACAAGAGATATAAATTTGATCTGCTTCGTGTGATAAGCTAAATGCACCTATCTTCAGTTAATATTTACTTTATGCTCGCTGGAGTGGAACAATGTTTGAATCAACTGCGGCTAATGTTGAAATAACTCACATGTTAAATTCTTTGGTAATCGGGACAACATGATGGATGGTTGAGGATAGCACCCTGGGAGGGCGGTAGAAATACTTGTACCTTTCCCACAGGGGCAGAGTAGCTTTCCTGTAGAGACCACAACAATATGGTAGAATATTGGCATTGGGGGGGGGGTAAGAAATAGACATGGCTTGAAATATCATAAGTTATATAATTTTTAATTTTAAAAAAAGTTCTTACGTAAAATATATTACAGAGTATATTAACACCTTTGACATTTAACCCTATTTGTGATGCCAATTACATTCACAACTGTGACATTTACCCCTAGGTATGATATAAATGACACACCCACCTGTGACATTTACCCATAGGTGTGATACCTATGACATTCCCACCTGTGACATTTACCCCTAGGTGTGATATCTATGACATTCCCACCTGTGACATTTACCCCTAGGTATGATACAAATGACACACCCACCTGTGATATTTACCCCTAGGTGTGATATCTATGACATTCCCACCTGTAACGTTTGACCATCAAGTCCTCCTCTGGGTTGGTCGGCGGCCATGTTGTAATGAAATACTCGGTGTGGAAGAAAAAAGCCGCGGCCTTTGGGAACCAATCAAGACATTCCTGGGATAGATTATTATTGGATAATACCAGTAATTTTATTTAAAATATCATTTGGTAATTTAAATCTTTCTACGAATAAATTATCATTTGATAATACCAGTACTTCATAAGATTTATGATCATTTGATAATACCAGTACTTCATAAGATTTATGATCATTTGATAATACCATTGATTCCTGAGATAAATTACCTTACTGGATAATACAAGTGATTCCTGAGATAAATTAACTTACCGGATAATACCATTGATTCCTGAGATAAATTAACTTACTGGATAATACAAGTGATTCCTGAGATAAATTAACTTACCGGATAATACCAATGATTCCTGAGATAAATTAACTTACTGGATAATACAAGTGATTCCTGAGATAAATTAACTTCCCGGATAATACCAGTGATTCCTGAGATTAATTAACTTACCAGATAATACCAGTGATTCCTGAGATAAATTAACTTACTGGATAATACCAGTGATTCCTGAGATAAATTAACTTACTGGATAATACCAGTGATTCCTGAGATAAATTAACTTACTGGATAATACCAGTGATTCCTGAGATAAATTAACTTACTGGATAATACCAGTGATTCCTGAGATAAATTAACTTACTGGATAATACCAGTGATTCCTGAGATAAATAAACTTACTGGATAATACAAGTGATTCCTGAGATAAATTAACTTACCAGATAATACAAGTGATTCCTGAGATAAATTAACTTACCAGATAATACAAGTGATTCCTGAGATAAATTAACTTACCAGATAATACCAGTGATTCCTGAGATAAATTAACTTACCAGATAATAACAGTGATTCCTGAGATAAATTAACTTACTGGATAATACCAGTGATTCCTGAGATAAATTAACTTACTGGATAATACCAGTGATTCCTGAGATAAATTAACTTACTGGATAATACCAGTGATTCCTGAGATAAATTAACTTACTGGATAATACAAGTGATTCCTGAGATAAATTAACTTACCAGATAATACCAGTGATTCCTGAGATAAATTAACTTACCAGATAATACAAGTGATTCCTGAGATAAATTAACTTACCAGATAATACCAGTGATTCCTGAGATAAATTAACTTACCAGATAATACCAGTCCTTTCTGAGATAAATTATCAACAACAGACACTCCTTGGAGAAAATATCAATGAATAATAAACGATTGGCTCAATTGCAAACGATTGGCTCAATGTCAAACGATTTTCTCAATATCAAACAGTCAGGGTATAAAAGATCATTGGAAAATATGATTTAAAAAAAGAAATTTACAAACATTTACGATACCTGGAAGAATGTTTTCAGCGTGACTTGTTTCCTTGGTATAATCATCTCGTCCAAGTCATGACTGATGACGTAATCATATCCTCCCATTCGTTGTCTGCACTCCAACACTGGCATCGTCTGGTCCTCGTCATACTGAGACCAGTCTTTTGTTGGATCAGTGAAACTTCTATTTTTAGAATTTCCCGGCAACTCGTACGGCTGCACGTCCAACAATCCTAACTTTTGGTAATGTCTAAAAACTCGGGTTAAATTATCAGGATTGCCTAAATCATAAATCAAAATTTTGTCCACACCGAGTATTCGCTGCATCTCAAACCATTCGATGACATCCTTCGGGTCACGGCCACCACCGTAAACGACCTTGCCACACAAGGCGATACGACCCGGATGTCGATGTGGATATATGATCGTGACGTAATCGTCAGGATTCTTTGAACAAGATGATGACGTGGCGAGGGTCAGTTTTTGTGGTAAGACGTGGAATGAGCTGACAGGAACTTGACAGCTGTACTGTCTGGCCAAGTAAACATTGTGGCGATCAGAGTAAGTGAAGTAGAGTTTAGCCGGAGTAACAAAAGGAGTTCCAATGTCCCTAAAGACGACACAGCAATTGTAGGGTTTAATCGAAGCGTCTAGACTAGTAATGACAATATTGAGAGTATAGTTCGTATCGACACTCGTGTTTATGAGATTTCTGTCCTGCATGTTACCGTCCAAGTTGGCGATTGCTGAGTACATGTAATGCTCGGCATCTATCACTTTAGTAAAACATTTGTGTTCCTTCTGTTCCCTGGACGATCCACTGTTGGCCATTGTTTCCATGTCAAGTCCGCGGGTTGTCACCGGAATGTCAGTTTGTCTTAAGATTTTTTTTGTTTTCATTTGATTACCGGGTAAAATCTTAGGGGATTTCAGAAAAGTTCTCACATTGAAAGAACAAGATCGCATTGCTATGTAAAATTGTACTCAAATAATAATAAACAAGAATTTACATATTTCAGCATTGTGTTTACATACATTAGCATAAAACCCAATCTGAATAATCTGTTTGATCATTTCAATTGGCTAATTATCGGATCATTGAATATTTACTTACGCCTTGCGGAAGTCATTTCAGAACTTATAGAAACATCTTTGTTGATGCATTTTTGTTGTTTTTAAACATATTTTTTTTAATCAGGGGAGTTTAGTGTGTGTGTGTGTGTTTGTTTGTTTTTAATACGTTTATATTGAATTGAAAGCTGTTTGAAATAATTTATTGCTGCAGTTACTATAATAAGTGTCAGACCGGTAGCTCAAAAAGGTTTCCCCCAAATGCTAGCCGGAGCACCACCAGTTAGATTGACACAACCAATACTTACATGTAGATAAATAATTACACTCATTGCTAATAGAAACATCAGGGAAAGACGAAGTAAACATGTCTTTTTCGCTTTAGTGCAGTTTCTTACATAAACACAATGAAAAGATTTCAACGAGCTGGAAGGGCACATCTTCATCGAGCGAGCGTTGATAGAAGTTGACGTTTTCTTTTCGGGTTTTTTTCCTGTAAAATTATAAAAGAAATGTTAAAATTCATATTTATAAGTTTCTATTTACAAAATATGCATTAAAATAGTAGGTTGTTTACGAAAAAACAAAGTGCGACAAATCCATACCCTTAAATAACTGAAAACATGTATAACTTACAATAAATGTCAACATGTATAAATTACAATAAATGTCAACATGTATAACTTACAATAAATGTCAACATGTATAAATTACAATA
Organism: Ampullaceana balthica; assembly: GCA_944989445.1. Lineage (NCBI taxonomy): Eukaryota > Metazoa > Mollusca > Gastropoda > Lymnaeidae > Ampullaceana > Ampullaceana balthica. Next base: position 1,151,237 of record CALYLW010000368.1, read on the forward strand.
AATGTCAACATGTATAACTTACAATAAATGTCAACATGTATAAATTACAATAAATGTCAACATGTATAACTTACAATAAATGTCAACATGTATAACTTACAATAAATGTCAACATGTATAACTTACAATAAATGTCAACATGTATAACTTACAATAAATGTCAACATGTATAACTTACAATAAATGTCAACATGTATAACTTACAATAAATGTCAACATGTATAACTTACAATAAATGTCAACATGTATAACTTACAATAAATGTCAACATGTATAACTTACAATAAATGTCAACATGTATAACTTACAATAAATGTCAACATGTATAACTTACAATAAATGTCAACATGTATAACTTACAATAAATGTCAACATGTATAACTTACAATAAATGTTAACATGTTAATCTATTCACTTTCCTTTACTTGCAAGTCAACGCACATTGTTTACTGAGTATCACATGACTTATGTTTAAAGATATATTATACTCTAACAAAATGTTTTCACTTTAAAAAAATACATTGCACCAAAGGAATTTGTGATATTTTAAATGAATAATCATACAGGTATAGCGTAATGTTTATGAGTTTATTGATATATTTATATACTAGTGTATTACCCGTAAAAAATGACGGAAGTTATCAAAATAAATACATTTCAGCTGAAATCTATTTATTTTGAAAAAATACACAGCAGAATAAAAAGTAATGTAAATCAGAAGTTTTATTTATTTTACTAGCGTATCAACCGTCAAAAATGACGGAAGTTTTCAAAATAAATACACATCAGATTAAAAAATAACGTAATAAAGATTTTTCATTTATTTTATTTATTTTTATTTGATTCATTTATTAGCATTTTGAACAATTTTATGCGGAACTTTCGAAAAGAGTTATATTTGGTGCAGTAATTTTTGATGCGCACTATTGAACAAATCCAAGAAGCATTACATCCGTTAAGGGAATTATGCATGTTGATTGCTTGACTTTTTATCTGAATATGTCTAAGGCCATAAGCAAACAACCAAAAAATGAATTATTTTGTATGTTGGTATAAGCACAGTATACTTCACCACAAATTAATCATCTGAATAAATAGGCGAAGTTAGTACAAGCCAAGTGTTACCAACGATAATAATTGTTAACAAGTAGCGGACCAAGCACTCAGATGAAAGATGCTGTAAATGGTAAGATGAAGAGCTCAGCTGGTGAGTGCTATAACCGCGACAGGTATGGACGACTCACCTTGCTAAACAAGTCTAAGGATCGTTGATCTCACAGTGAAACGTGGGGCATGCTGAGAAAGTGACATGAAAGAAAATCAGTGAGACCAGAGCATTACATGAGGCGATTAGCAATGAAACTTAATGCATGGGTTCTAAAACTAGCCTTCGTTGTGCCCCATCATTTTTCAATGTTTGTATTTTACGGTGATTGTGAGATTCTTTTTATAACACCAAATTTCACAAAATTTTGTTGATGTCTTCCCATCAGAAAACTGACTAAATATTTGCTCTCCGCAGACGGCATTACAAAAACAACTAATTGGCATCGATAAAAATAGGAAACAATAATTTTAAAGTGTGAAAGATTATAGAAAAAGTTTGAATCGCCGATCACCAAAGTCAGGGATTTAACAACATTCTTCTAACCCTAACCCTAACCTAACAACAGTCTTCTAATCAGGGATTCAAGTCGTTCAAAAACACACGACCAGCCATTACATCAACTCGCCAAATTCCATTCAAAGCTCGTCTGGATTGCTAGGTCTTAAATACCAAGTAATGGTAACATCGTTAGATGATACTGAGATATCAGGGTTAACCAAGAGAATTTTAGTACATCAAAAATTTGTGACTACCAAAAATTCGATACATCTCAATTTATTTGGAGAATTTATGTCAACTGTCTAAAAGTGTGTCACCCTGATATCTCTGAATGGACCTTACTGTAACTATGTATATATATATTTCTCTCTTTTATGTAGGCGTTCTCACAGTAATTAATCTTGTGCACAATAATTCACTGACGAATTCATTTATCCAAAACAACTTTAATATATATATATATTGTACACATAAGAATCATTTGAGGTAATATGACGTGGAAATCTTGAATCATTCATCACAGAACCTTCCTCGACGGAAGTCTACACACAACTGTTCGCCCAACACTTTCAACCAATAGAAATGCTCCTTTCTTCCCGCGTCCACCATACATGTGACCTTACGTCACAAAATTATGTTAATCAGATGTGACATTCACCCCCATCCTTCAAAAAAAAATGTTTATGAAATACAACATTTTTGGTCTTCATAAAATCAAATCAATCTATATCTATATTCAAATTTCAAATATTTATCATCAATGAACATTCATTTTCTTACATACAACTTCTGGATATAGAATCAATAAGAAAAAATCTGTAGGACTGTAACAGTCTAAACATAAGAAATAATGAGAAAAAATCTGTAGAACTGCAACAGTCTTAACATAAGAAATAATGAGAAAAAATCTGTAGAACTGCAGCCGTCTACCTGTGCTGAAAAAATGAAAATGGACTTTTAAACACATCTGTAATTTTGTGTAATTAAAACATTTAAACACTCAATATTATTAAAATTAACTAATAATCCAATGGAATTCAAACACTGTTCCTTGTCCATTGTTCAACAAATAAAAACATTAATATAATTACAGTCTCTGTTTGTATCCTTTAGGAATTCACAGACTAATGTTAAAACAGTCTCTTATTTTATCATTTAGTAATTCACAGAATGTCTTTTTAATACAGTCTCTGGTTTTATCAGTTAGGAGTTCACAGAATGTCTTTATTTATTGTCATTCTACTTAATATGTCTGCAACCACATTGTCCTTTCCCTTCACAGGTTTAATGTCAAATTTGTAGTCGGCTAATAGCATAGCCTAGTTCAATATAATTATTCTTCAATTGATGAGTATGAATTCAAATCGCTGGGCTTTGAATGTTTCTTCAGACTGTGAAATGTTCAATAATTCACCAACCATGACTTCGATTATGTTCATTCATAATTTCAATTCCAGCATCTTGAATAAATTGCTTAGCTTTTGAGATGTCATTTTTGCTTCCAGATAATTCAATAGAATTTGGAACAGATGAGTCACTGTCAGAAACTTTTATCTGAAAAATATTGTCTCTATCTGTAAAGTTTTTGATTTGGCTTAATACACAACCAATTGTTCTTCCTAATTCAGATGATTTCACACAAATGATTTCAGATTCACTTGTACCATCTCTTTCTTTGCTACTATGGTCTTCATTTCTTTTATCATATACTTGATTTTTAATAGTGGCTAAAATGTCACTAGTTTCTGTCTGTGCTCGATTTAACTTTATTATTTTTCTATCATTCATGTCTTGGTTTTCATTCTTTCTCCATGATTGAATTGATTGATCATAATTTCTTTTTCTGGAGTCAAAATTGTATTTGCCTCTCCATGATCTTCTGCTTTGATTATAATCTCTATTTATGGAATTATGATTATTTCTTTCTCTCCATGATTGTCTTTCTTGATCATAATCTCTATGTCTGGAATTATGATTATATTTTTCTCTCCATGATTGTCTACTTTGATCATAATCTCTATGTCTGGAATTATGATATTTTTCTTTCCATGCTTGGCTACTTTTGTTTTCAAAGTGCTCTTGTCTTGATTTGTCTTCTGTTTTCTTTCTTATAGGGCTGCCATTAGGTGACACCCTATTTGGTTGTCCTTTATTGTGGTAACACTGCTTCGCCATATGTCCTGGCTTGTTACAGTACCAACAAATAGTTTGTCTGTTGCCTTGGTTTGGCAGACTCTGGTTTCTCATACCTTGCCTTTTTTCTTGACTTTTAATTTGTATTGCTGCAAATATGTCTTGTCTCTTATCCATTTCCACATTCGGATGAGAGTCTTTGAATATTCGTAATGCATTTGTTAGCTCTGTTTGAGTACGAACTTTCTTGTCAGTCAAATATGTGAATAGAGTTGGTGTTGCATTTTCTAAAAACTTGTCAATTAACACCATGTCTATTATGGCCTTTGGATTGCTCGTATCTATTGCTGTCAGTTCCAGCCATTTTGTTAGTTTGACTTGTGCTTCATGTACTATGATCTGTGGATCTTTGTCCATCTTGATTCTCATTTCATGAAATTCTCTTCTATAATCATTTTCTGACTTTCCAAAATGACATAGAAGTGCCTTTTTGACATTCTTATATATGCTTTTGTCTTCTTTGGCTATACTGTTATAAGCTTCAAATGCTTCTCCAGTTAATTGAGTCATCAGTTGTGCTGGCCAATCTTCTTCATTATAGCCTTTCATGGCCATTATGGATTCGAAATAATCCAGATAAACATCCATTTTTTCTTTTTGGCTATCATATTTTCCTACTTTGATAGTATCCCTTGGTGCTGACCTTCTATTTGTGTCATCACCAGGATTGTGGCCTCTACTCCCTAGCTCAATTTGTAATTTTAAGGTGTCTTGTTTCATTTTTTCAAGTTCTCTTGCACTTATGAGTTTTTGCCTCTCTTCTTCATTAGCAATTCTTGCTTTTTCTTCAGCCTCTCTTTGATTTTCTTTTTCTTCAGCTTTTCTTCGCTGTTCTTTTTCTTCAGCTATTCTTGCTTCTTCTTTAGCAATTCTTTGATTTTCTTTTTCTTCAGCAACTTTTTCTTCAATGAAATCTCTCATTTCTTTTCCTTTTAGTCCCATTTCTTTAGCTATGGCGGTGAATCTTTCGTAGTAATCCATGTTTTGTTTGATTGAATAATATGAATCTAGCAATTCGGTAAGGAATGTATGGATATATATTGATAAAGTTATAAATCGTCCAAATGAAATATCTTGAATTCAAAATGTTAAGTTCAAATAAGTGACACGTCTAAACCATAAAATCTAGTTAATGGCAAGATGAGACAACAAAAAGAATCCTCACACGGGATCTTTAGTATACTTTATATATACGCTCCCTCAGATTGACAAAATATATTAAATGGTCCGATCGTTTTGAATAAAAGTCACTTGGTTAAAATTTCAATTTTTGAGTGGTTTTTAAACAATTTAGTTCATTCCATTAATCCAAAATTGCGATAATCAAAATCTTCACACAATGAATGGATAAAAATTCCGTTTCTTTATTTATAATTCACACCAACACATTGATTGAATAGTCCATAGCTTCTCGGTTCGATGTTATGTTTACTAATATTTCCTGGAATCAACTAGCATTAAGCCTGTTGACGTCACGACCTATATATGTTCACCGTGTGTCACCATTCAGTAAGCCTACACGACCCAGATTCCAGTACTGTGTAGTATGCTTGTACTGTCGTCGAATGTGACGTAGAACCAACTAGGCGACCTAGTTGTATATACCGTACACCGTGGTGACCATGCGCCTGTATGCCGCCATTTTGAAATCTTCTTGTATTTTCATTGAATCACAAAAGTTTATTCACAGCTTCTTACGAACTTGAATATTCAAAAATACTATAGCTGTTATTATTTCTTATTTTAAAGAATACTTTCCTTTTTTGGAAATATCCAATACTTATTTCCACGAAACCTCTTTCTTGAAATCTCTTGTACAGTGTTCACATGGAACTTTTACTTCGACACCAATGTAACGATATAACTTTTTATTTCTCTTTCTATGTAGGAGTTCTCACAGTAATTAATCTTGTGCACAATAATTCACTGACGAATTCATTTATCCAAAACAACTTTAATATATATATATATTGTACACATAAGAATCATTTGAGGTAATATGACGTGGAAATCTTGAATCATTCATCACAGAACCTTCCTCGACGGAAGTCTACACACAACTGTTCGCCCAACACTTTCAACCAATAGAAATGCTCCTTTCTTCCCGCGTCCACCATACATGTGACCTTACGTCACAAAATTATGTTAATCAGATGTGACACTTACATTGGTTAGAGGTCAACAAGTTGTTCTATTTTACATAACATGACAAAACAGCATATAAATACGTACTTGAAATTAGAGAGCTCAGTCATATATACATATGATACTGACAATAGACAAATAAATTTTTAAAATGCTTATTTTCCCAAAAATTAAATAACTAAATAACATACATCTGTCCCTAAATTTATACAACCATATATTAAATACTTAGGTCCCTAACATTATACAACCATACAAATATATATATATATATATATATATATATATATATATATATATATATATATATCTTAACAATATAAAACTAGAACAATTGTTTACATTAGACTGTTGTGTACAATATACGTACTTTCAAATTTTTTATACGCAAGTTATAAAATATGTCAATTAAGCTAAAAGTATTCAATAAAAATTTCCCTTATCGTCCTCAATGGTAAAATCAATTCAATCACATCTGCAACATTTTAGTTCACTATTATTTTTGTTGAGTTATAAACACTGAGATATAGATAGCATACTCACACTGAGATATAGATACCATACTCACACTGAGATATAGATACAATACTCACACTGAGATATAGATACAATACTCACACTGAGATATAGATACAATACTCACACTGAGATATAGATAGCATACTCAAACTGAGATATAGATACAATACTCACACTGAGATATAGATACCATACTCACACTGAGATATAGATAGCATACTCACACTGAGATATAGATACCATACTCACACTGAGATATAAATACCATACTCACACTGAGATATAGATACCATACTCACACTGAGATATAGATACCATACTCACACAGAGATATAGATACAATACTCACACTGAGATATAGATACCATACTCACACTGAGATATAGATACAATACTAACACTGAGATATAGATACAATACTCACACTGAGATATAGATACAATACTCACACTGAGATATAGATACCATACTCACATGGTACAAAATAGCTTGATGTATATTTTAATTTATCCCATTTTGAGAAAGCGAAAGTAAAAAAATATTATATTTGATTTTATGAGACATTGCTTTATTTTACAACATACAGCTTTACAGCGTAGATTAATAAAAGTTTCTATAATCAACACGTGGCATTGATTTTAAAAAAAAGTTTTAGAAATCCTAGAACAATTAAATATAGTAGTGAGTATTGCATGGTTCAGGTCGTGAATCTGTGGTGTACACTAATTAACTTGTCTAACACTAATTAATTACCGCCGGTAAGGGCAAAGGTGAACTATAACGTCATGTGGTGTACACCACAGATTTACGACCTGAACCGTACCATACTCACTACTATATATTTATATAATTATATATAATTGCAAATTGAGAATAAGTAATTACGGGATTCGTCTACGTATTTTCTAGATTAACTAAAGCTATAAGATTGGCGCCTTTAGGTATAAGGATAAACAGCTTGTTAATTGCACTGATTAGGGGATTTCCCTGGTAGGTCAATAAATAAACCGTGTAAGGTACGAAAGTGGAGGAAAGCGATTATGATCAAGTAAGATCATTCATCTGTGGCATCTATACTTGAGTGTAATGGACGGAGCGTGGAGCATTAACAGCATTGTGATGTTTCAGTTTGAGTTTTTGTGCATCGTCTGCTGCTGCGATGAAACGCTTCCAGTCTGCTACATGTACCTATGTACAGACGTAGCTAACGTGTTTTCTTCCTTGTCTTACTTGAGCTGAAACATTCGTGTGTCGTCCTGATCAACTTACTTGACAGATTTTTTAGAGCCACGATTTGTTGCTTACAAGTTTTCCATCGCTTTAACAACTGGTGATCAAGATTCTATACAACAGAGCAACCAGCGTAGTACTTTTCAACAGCAAGTTTGGAGATTGGTTCAAGACCACTGTTGGTGTCAGACAAGGATGCTTACTCCCCCCCCCCATCGTCTTCAACCTCATCCTTGAAAGGATTATTACAGATGTGCTAGAAAACCATGTCGGAACAGTCAGCATCGGAGGGAGAATTATAACCAACCTACGCTTCGCCGATGACATAGGTTGAACTAAAAGAGTTCCTTGCAAAACTAGAGAAAACAGCAAAGGCGTACGGCATGGAAATCAATGCAGAAAAGACCAAGGTCATGGCAAAAAGAAAATTCACAAATGAAATTGGGATAAATGGGCAAAATCTCGAAGAGGTCTCCATCTTTAAATATCTAGGGGCCATAATATCCGACGAAGGCTCAAAGCCAAAAATTCTTGCCAGATTGGCCCAAACAATGGCAACACTGAGTAAACTAAAGCACATCTGGCAAAGCAAGAAACTCTCTCTGAGATCAAAGATTCGACTAATGCGCTCCTTGGCGAAGTCGGTCTTCTTGTATGGTTGCGAGGTTGGACGCTCACTGCAGACCTCCAAAGAAGAATCAATGCGCTAGAGATGAGATGTTTCAGAAAGATATTGAACATCTCCTACACAGCGCATATCATAAACGAAGCGGTCCGCAACAAAATAAGCGCTATCACTACAGACCTCCAAAGAAGAATCAATGCACTAGAGATGAGATGTTTCAGAAAGATATTGAACATCTCCTACACAGCGCATATCATAAACGAAGCGGTCCGCAACAAAATAAGCGCTATCATTGGCCCCTAAGAGGACCTTCTCGCCCCAATTAAGAAGAGCAAACTACGATGGTACGGACACGTGGCAAGATCTGAAGGTCTTGCAAAGACTATAATGCAAGGCACAGTCCAGAGAGGAAGGAAAAGAGGCAGACAGAGGAAGAAATGGGAAGACGATATCAAAGAGTGGACCGGCCTGTCATTCAGCGACTCTCAAAAGGCAGCACAGTTTGGGGACAAATGGCGTGAAATAGTGTGCAGTTCACAATGGTGCCCCAAAGTCAGTTCTTTCTGCGTGCATCTAGTCTTTTCTTTCTGTAGGCATCTAGTCAGTTCTTTTTGTATTCATAAAATCATTTCTTTCTGTATGTCTCTAGTCAGTTCTTTCTGTAGGCATCTAGTCCGTTCTTTCTGTATGCATCTAGTCCGTTCTTTCTATATTAATAAAATCATTTCTTTCTGTAGGCATCTAGTCAGTTCTTTCTCTATGCATCTAGTCCGTTCCTTATGTATTCATAAAATCATTTCTTTCTGTATGAATCTAGTCTGTTCTTTCTGTATGCATCTAGTCCGTTCTTTCTGTATGCATCTACTCACTTCTTTCTGTACGCATCTAGTCAGTTCTTTCTGTATGCATCTACTCACTTCTTTCTGTATGCATCTAGTAAATTCTTACTGTATGCATCTAACTACGTTTTTGTGTATGCATCTACTCACTTCTTTCTGTATGCATCTACTCTCTTCTTTCTGTATGCATCTACTCTCTTCTTTCTGTATGCATCTACTCACTTCTTTCTGTATGCATCTACTCACTTCTTTCTGCATGCATCTACTCTCTTCTTTCTGCATGCATCTAGTCTGTTCTTTGAGCATTGTTTTTCTCTCTGTTTTGTAGAGAGCTCTTCTTGGCTCTGTCTTCTTTCTTTGGTCATCGTCTACAACATTTTGTATTAAGGAGTGGACAGTCTAGAGAATCTCTTGGTTGGTGGGTCACGTGTCTGGTGGAGCACCTATATTTTGGTCATCGTCTACAACATTTTGTATTAAGGTGTGGACAGTCTAGAGAATCTCTTGGTTGGTGGGTCACGTGTCTGGTGGAGCACCAATACTCTAGGCACTTTCCTGAGACGCATTCGACATAGCAGAACCTAGGGTATGACTCTGTCGGGTCTGTAGATTAGTGCTTGTGAATATCGTGTCTTTCATTCATATGATATGTATAAATCAATCGTTGCATATATTTTCAAGGGTTTATAGTTTTGATGTATCTGGGTAAGGGTGGGTTGTTGACTTGGAGTGGTGTTGAGGGGGGGTAGGAAAGGGCTTGGTTCTGTAGTGCGGGTGGGTGGGTTGGTAGTGGGTGGTGTGGGTGGGCGTTGGGTGTATGGGGGGGGGGGTGGGGGGTGGGCTGGGGGTGGGGTTTTTCATTGGATGGTGGGGGATTGGATGTGTAGGGGGGGGTGACCGGAGGGGCAGATTGGTGAGATGTTGTTAGGTAGTTCTGTTTGAGTGTTGTTTGACGTAGTGAGCGAGATTAGGGATAGGGGTGTTTGGGTGTGAAGTGGCTGGGGCAATGGAGCGGGAGGGGGGGTTTGGGTGAGATTGTGATTTAATACGTGGGTGGGTTTATGGAGTTAGGGGGGTAGAGTGTGGGGTGTGCGCAAGTGTATGGGTTACTGTTGGGTGTGGGGTTGCGTGGTATCTGGTAGTGTGTGGTTGTTTGGGTGGGGCTGTAGGGTAGGAAGGGTGGTTTGCTGTGTGTTGGTTTGGGTGTTGATTTGGGCCATGTGAGGGTGGGGGGTAGGGGATGGGTGGGCGGGGGGGGGGGCGTGGGAGGGTGGGATATTGGTGGGTGGGTAGGCGTGGTGGTGAGGAGGGGAGGGCGGGGAGGGGGAGAAGGGTGGCAAGTAGGTGCAATGGAAGAGGGAATTGGAGATGTGGTTGTTGAGGTGGTTGTGGGGATTTGTCCATTGGTTATTAGGGCAGAATAGGTTTATGTTTAGGGGTGGAGGGGTCGGCGGTATGTTTGGGCCACGGGTGGCTTGGTGCGGTGGTTCTAGGGCGGTGGTGGGTTTGGGGGGAAGGGGGATGAAGGTGGGGGGGGGGTTTTTGAAGGGGGTATGGTTAGGGTGAGTCTCGTGAGGTGGGTCCTTGATGGTTGGCACTTGCTGGGCGAAAGGTTTATTGATTTTGCGCAGGGGGGGTTATTTAGGATTGTGTATGGGTTACTAGGTTTTTGTGAAATTTTTGGATGATTATGTGGGGGGGGGGGGGGCGCGGGAAAAGGGGGGGCACGGGGAGAAGGGCGGGGAGGGGGGGGTGGGGAGGGGGGGAGGGTGGGGTGTATGGGTTGGGGGGGTTTGGGTGGGGGTACTTGGCTGGGGCCGACTTGGTGGTTGTTATTTGTGGGTTTATTTGGCTCGTGCGGGTTCATTGTGGTGTGTGGTTAGTTGTGTTTAGAGATTTTGGCTGGGCATGATCGCTGGTAAAGTAGGTCTTATGTTATCTATAGTAGATGTATTATAATATATCTTTTGGCTTGTATTTATGTGTTATATTTTGGATACTTTTATTTCTTATCCTTGTTGAGGTGGTCCGCTGTTTTTAAGCTGTTTGCATTGTACATAATGTTTATGTAACAATTGAGAAGAATGATGACTTCATATAACTCTATAATGGCTGTCCATAATAAGTGGTGTATGTAACAAGAGAAAGATGACTAATATAACTCTCTATAGGCAGGTCCATAATGTTATGTCTGTGAACAATAGAAGATGACTAATATAACTCTATAGGCAGTACATAATGTGTATGTAACAATTAGAAGAAGACTAATATAACTACTATGAGTAGCAGTACATAATGTGTATGTGTAATTCCTTTGAGTTAAAAAAAAATTCTTGCATGTAATTATTGTACCTGTTCGGCATGTATCGGCCCATGTATCGGCCATGTATCGGCCCATGTATCGCAGTGTATCGGCCTATGTATCGGCTCATGCTTTTATGGACGAAAAAATCAATACAATTAAATTCTTCTGCCTTCGAGGTTCACTTGTTGGGATGTTTAGCACGGTAGAATTTATGTGTGTGTGTGTAACAGTAGATTTAACAACAACGTTGTCCGATATTATGGGCTTCATTTTTTAAAAAGTTTTTATATGTACGTCAAGGAATAATCACTTAATCCTTTTAAATCTTTCTATACTCTGACATTCATCATTTCATGTACAATTAAACACTTATGCTTACATTGATTCATTTCTTCTATTGCGCTGTTTTACTTGCTCATGTGATATGCTCAAAGTGCTCTCAAGTTATTAAAAGTGGGTAGCACAGCAATAAGGGGAGGTTACAAGAAAAAAATGTTAAACAGGATTAGCCTGAAAAAGACACCCCCCCCCCATATCGGCCAAAATATGTCTCCATCATTCAGAGACACATTTCAAAGTTCGTGATACAGCTGATGTAAGTAATAGAATTAAATAATTCTAATATAATCTTAATGGTGAATGGAGAAAGCGTTTAAAAAAATCTTAGATTCACCCTCAAGTATGACTGTGGCCTAACGCTAAGGGACATCACTCTGCTTTTATTTAAAATTGAAGATATAGGCTTAAAAATCATATTCATATTGGTTTCCAAATTAACATTAACCAAACAACGCACGAACCTCTGACCTCTGCATTTGTGTTGTAAACAGTGCTGACTGACTCAAAGAGTTATTTTTTCGTGCAGTAATTTGGTTCGCTGCTTTCTAAAATTAGTTTAAAAATCCTGCGGTGATTAGCACGGTAAAAAAAATAGTATATGAATTCTTTGAGTACATTTCAGGAATATTTCGTATTTATCATACAAGGATAAGTTACTTGGACTTTTGCAAAACTATCATAAAATACTTTGTGTACATTTAAGGAAGTTTAATATTACGTATTTATCATACAAGGACACGTTGGGGCGCGATGGTCACACATCCCCCTGCTCGTTAGTGGTGGCTAAAAACTTTTGAACGCTACATCACTTGCCCCATAGTCCATCATGGACTGGAAAGGGGGTCATACAAGGACAAGTTAGTTGGGCTTTTGAAAAGGTGGGTGCCTTAACAAAAGTGGGCGCCGCAGCACAACCTAGTGCGTCGATATATAAACAAATTTTTTGTACAGTGACGTGAAAAGGCCATCTACACTATGGTTCCTGCATTGATCTGATTGTCTTCCGTAACGATTACAGTCCAAACCACTGACGAACTTTTGAGTCAGGCTGCCACTACCACAACTGCTAGCTGGGGGCCAACATCCGCTATCACTTTGAGAACCATCTTGTCTAAGTCAGCGTATCTCATCATTGTGCTAGAGTGTCGTATCTCATCATTGTGCTAGAGTGTCGTATCTCATCATTGTTCTAGAGTGTTGTATCTCATCATTGTTCTAGAGTGTCGTATCTCATCATTGTGCTAGAGTGTCGCGGTGCATATTATATTTAACGACCTTTTCAATACTTTGCTCTAGTGTGGTGCGTATTATATTGACGATATTTAAAAAAATTATATTCCCGATCTGTAAATGTTTTTGCTAATAATCTTTTGCACAGTGCGCATTATATTAAACTAGGTCTGTTAACTATTAATTTAAATTTAATCGTTAACTTTGGAAAAATTAACGATTAATTAATGATCGTTAATTTCGATTAAAGCCACAAGTTAAAATTTATTATGTAATAAGTAACACTTACTAAAAGTTCTTGTTGAAAATCTAAATGACACTGGAATGTTTCCTTTATATGTCATCTTCTAAACCAACTACGCAAAAAGACAAGTGTGTTAACATTATTTGGTTCAAGTGATGAGTGGGTCTAACTGACAGTATAAGCAGCCGAGCTGAACAATCATTCACATGGAACTGAGGTAACTGGTATGCACAATACGGTTTTGGCAAGGAATGAAAATATCGTTGTTCATTTAGTTTCCACCATTATAGAGGGTTAATGGATTCAGGAACTTTCATCTCCATTTTGTAACGCAGTAATTCATCAGAAGAGCTGTCGTCACTTTCTGTCTCTGAGTCAGACTCCATTACTGCCATTAGCTTAATACGCTTTTCATTTGGTTTGATAAGTAGGCGAAGTGTTAGAACCATGGTAGGCAAACTTTATCAACATTTTGAACATTCCCGTCAGTCCTTAGATTAAAACCAAAATGTTCGTGAAATCGTCAGGAAATTTAATATTATCGCCCGCTATTTTTTTATTATTATTATTTTTTTACTTTTTGACTTCCAATAATTTGTAAGTGATGGGTCGATTAATCGTTAAAACATAATTTAATCGTTAAAATTGTGTGTGTAATGATTGTTCTCTCTGTGTGTACTGATTGTTATCTGTGTGTGTACTGACACTCAAGTTAAGAAACAAGTACACATTAAGTAAACAAACAATAAAAGGCCAACACGCGTGACTCAGTGGTACACACTCAGGAAGTCAAACATTTTTATTTTGATTACGGTCAATTTGGTATTTTAAAGGAGGGAAATCGTCGGTCAGAATTATCAACATTGATATGTGGTGCCACATTATGTTGTCTGGAGAAGAAGACATTTCGCCGATACGTCGTGTTCTTCAAGCCTAACACTTGTGGAGCCACTACGCTTCTCCTCTCTTACTTTGGAGATGTTAAGAACAGTGAAGGTCCTGTCGCTTCACTCTTGACAGCATCTCAGGTAGGGCCGCCTAATGAAAGGCTGATTAAGATGGTCCTAAAGGTGCATTTCAGGTAGGGCCGCCTAATATAAGGCTGATTAAGATGGTCCTAAAGGTGCATTTCAGGTAGGGCCGCCTAATGAAAGGCTGATTAAGATGGTCCTAAAGGTGCATTTCAGGTAGGGCCGCCTAATGAAAGGCTGATTAAGATGGTCCTAAAGGTGCATTTCAGGTAGGGCCGCCTAATGAAAGGCTGATTAAGATGGTCCTAAAGGTGCATTTCAGGTAGGGCCGCCTAATGAAAGGCTGATTAAGATGGTCCTAAAGGTGCATTTCAGGTAGGGCCGCCTAATGAAAGGCTGATTAAGATGGTCCTAAAGGTGCATTTCAGGTAGGGCCGCCTAATGAAAGGCTGATTAAGATGGTCCTAAAGGTGCATTTCAGGTAGGGCCGCCTAATGAAAGGCTGATTAAGATGGTCCTAAAGGTGCATTTCAGGTAGGGCCGCCTAATGAAAGGCTGATTAAGATGGTCCTAAAGGTGCATTTCAGGTAGGGCCGCCTAATGAAAGGCTGATTAAGATGGTCCTAAAGGTGCATTTCAGGTAGGGCCGCCTAATGAAAGGCTGATTAAGATGGTCCTAAAGGTGCATTTCAGGTAGGGCCGCCTAATGAAAGGCTGATTAAGATGGTCCTAAAGGTGCATTTCAGGTAGGGCCGCCTAATGAAAGGCTGATTAAGATGGTCCTAAAGGTGCATTTCAGGTAGGGCCGCCTAATGAAAGGCTGATTAAGATGGTCCTAAAGGTGCATTTCAGGTAGGGCCCGCCTAATGAAAGGCTGATTAAGATGGTCCTAAAGGTGCATTTCAGGTAGGGCCGCCTAATGAAAGGCTGATTAAGATGGTCCTAAAGGTGCATTTCAGGTAGGGCCGCCTAATGAAAGGCTGATTAAGATGGTCCTAAAGGTGCATTTCAGGTAGGGCCGCCTAATGAAAGGCTGATTAAGATGGTCCTAAAGGTGCATTTCAGGTAGGGCCGCCTAATGAAAGGCTGATTAAGATGGTCCTAAAGGTGCATTTCAGGTAGGGCCGCCTAATGAAAGGCTGATTAAGATGGTCCTAAAGGTGCATTTCAGGTAGGGCCGCCTAATGAAAGGCTGATTAAGATGGTCCTAAAGGTGCATTTCAGGTAGGGCCGCCTAATGAAAGGCTGATTAAGATGGTCCCTAAAGGTGCATTTCAGGTAGGGCCGCCTAATGAAAGGCTGATTAAGATGGTCCTAAAGGTGCATTTCAGGTAGGGCCCGCCTAATGAAAGGCTGATTAAGATGGTCCTAAAGGTGCATTTCAGGTAGGGCCGCCTAATGAAAGGCTGATTAAGATGGTCCTAAAGGTGCATTTCAGGTAGGGCCGCCTAATGAAAGGCTGATTAAGATGGTCCTAAAGGTGCATTTCAGGTAGGGCCGCCTAATGAAAGGCTGATTAAGATGGTCCTAAAGGTGCATTTCAGGTAGGGCCGCCTAATGAAAGGCTGATTAAGATGGTCCTAAAGGTGCATTTCAGGTAGGGCCGCCTAATGAAAGGCTGATTAAGATGGTCCTAAAGGTGCATTTCAGGTAGGGCCCGCCTAATGAAAGGCTGATTAAGATGGTCCTAAAGGTGCATTTCAGGTAGGGCCGCCTAATGAAAGGCTGATTAAGATGGTCCTAAAGGTGCATTTCAGGTAGGGCCGCCTAATGAAAGGCTGATTAAGATGGTCCTAAAGGTGCATTTCAGGTAGGGCCGCCTAATGAAAGGCTGATTAAGATGGTCCTAAAGGTGCATTTCAGGTAGGGCCGCCTAATGAAAGGCTGATTAAGATGGTCCTAAAGGTGCATTTCAGGTAGGGCCGCCTAATGAAAGGCTGATTAAGATGGTCCTAAAGGTGCATTTCAGGTAGGGCCGCCTAATGAAAGGCTGATTAAGATGGTCCTAAAGGTGCATTTCAGGTAGGGCCGCCTAATGAAAGGCTGATTAAGATGGTCCTAAAGGTGCATTTCAGGTAGGGCCGCCTAATGAAAGGCTGATTAAGATGGTCCTAAAGGTGCATTTCAGGTAGGGCCGCCTAATGAAAGGCTGATTAAGATGGTCCTAAAGGTGCATTTCAGGTAGGGCCGCCTAATGAAAGGCTGATTAAGATGGTCCTAAAGATGCAACTCGTAGAGCGAACAATAAACCAATTAGCTCCAGATACTAAATGACAAGCTGTTTATTCTATCTCGGCTGAATCTAAAAGTACAGCAGTCGTCAGTCTTTAGTAGAGTCTATTCTTTAGTAGAGTCTATTCTTTAGTAGGGGAGTCTCCACATTCAGAACGATGGGTGCCAAGATTCATATTCATCTCTATAGTGGTCCTACTATTGGTCCTACTATTGGTCCTACTAGTGGTCCTACTATTGGTCCTACTAGTGGTCCTACTATTGGTCCTACTAGTGGTCCTACTATTGGTCCTACTAGTGGTCCTACTATTGGTCCTACTAGTGGTCCTACTATTGGTCCTACTAGTGGTCCTACTATTGGTCCTACTATTGGTCCTACTAGTGGTCCTACTATTGGTCCTACTATTGGTCCTACTAGTGGTCCTACTATTGGTCCTACTATTGGTCCTACTATTGGTCCTACTAGTGGTCCTACTATTGGTCCTACTATTGGTCCTACTATTGGTCCTACTAGTGGTCATACTAGTGGTCCTACTAGTGGTCCTACTAGTGGTCCTACTATTGGTCCTACTATTGGTCCTACTATTGGTCCTACTATAGGTCCTACTATTGGTCTTACTAGTGGTCCTACTATTGGTCCTACTAGTGGTCCTACTAGTGGTCCTACTATTGGTCCTACTATTGGTCCTACTATTGGTCACACTATTAGACTTACTATTTTCCCTACAATTATTCATACTTTTGATCCTACTATTGGTCCTACTATTGGCCCTACAATTATTCATACTATTGGTCCTACTATTGGTCCTACTATTATTCATACTATTGGTCCTACTATTGGTCCTACTATTGATTATACTATTATTCATACTATTGGTCCTACTATTGGTCCTACTATTATTCATACTATTGGTCCTACTATTGGTCCTACTATTGATTATACTATTATTCATACTATTGGTCCTACTATTATTCATACTATTGGTCCTACTATTATTCATACTATTGGTCCTAATATTATTCATACTATTGGTACTACTATTATTCATACTATTGGTCCTACTATTGGTCCTCCTTTTGGTCCTCCTTTTGGTCCGGAAACTTTTCAATTCTAAGCTTAATCGATATTTTTTCCGTTATTTGAAGAAATTACAAAACTAACATGTAGGTATGTGTGCGTGTGTGTGTGGGGGGGGGCGGTGGGGATAAATACCCATTCAGCAGTCTCAGATTCCTCCCCACTCGCTTAAGGTAAACGCCACTGTTTTGTTACAACAATGTACTTCTCATATAGACATCGTGGGCTTAACATTATTTGCATTGTATTCAGTCGTTCTCTTTGGACGTTTTCAACAACAAAAAAAAATTGAATTTACGTCCAACAAGTCCTACCAGTTTATTTATTATTTCTGACAAGAGGTCTAACATATTTGTGGTTTTTCAGTGTCTAGGGAGTTGTTCGTATTTTATAATTTGCCTTCTCGTATTTTTAGCCTGTGATATTTTGGCCTTTGATATTTTGACATGTGACATTTTGGCTTTTGATATTTTGACATGTGACATTTTGGCTTTTGATATTTTGACATGTGACATTTTGGCTTTTGATATTGTGACATGTGACATTTTGGCTTTTGATATTTTGACATGTGACATTTTGGCTTTTGATATTGTGACATGTGACATTTTGGCTTTTGATATTTTGACATGTGACATTTTGGCTTTTGATAATTTGATCCAATGAGATTAAACATTTTAGCCCCGTGCTAAGGACACGACCACAGCGCCAAGGACACGACCAAAGTGCTATGGACACGACCACAGTGCTAAGGACACGACCACAGGGCTAAGGACAAGACCACAGTGCTAAGGGGACGACCACAGTGCTAAGGACACAACCACAGTGCTAAGGACACGGCCACAGTGCTAAGGACACGACTACACCGTATTTCAAGAAAAAAAGACTTTGAGTTTAGCCCCACTGAGAAAAGTTCAAGAATAAAACTCTTAACAAACATTCCAAAGCTGATGAACCTGATGACATTTTCATGGCCCTCGTTACGTTACGCTATCACTGGTGGGTTCATGGCCCTCCTTAAGTTACGCTATCACTGGTGGTTTCATGGCCCCCCTTAAGTTACGCTATCACTGGTGGGTTCATGGCCCTCCTTAAGTTACGCTATCACTGGTGGGTTCATGGCCCTCGTTAAGTTACGCTATCACTGGTGGGTTCATGGCCCTCGTTAAGTTTCTGTAATCTTGTCTTTCTTGTTGTAACAATACCACCAGTAACAGCTGTGTGCCACCAGTAACAGCTGTGTGCCACCAGTAACAGCTGTGTGCCACCTGTAACAGCTGGGTGCCACCAGTAACAGCTGTGTGCCACCAGTAACAGCTGTGTGCTACCTGTAACAGCTGTGTGCCACCTGTAACAGCTGTGTGCCACCTGTAACAGCTGTGTGCCACCAGTAACAGCTGTGTGCCACCAGTAACAGCTGTGTGCCACCAGTAACAGCTGTGTGCCACCTGTAACAGATGTGTGCCACCTGTAACAGCTGTGTGCCACCTGTAACAGCTGTGTGCCACCAGTAACAGCTGTGTGCCACCAGTAACAGCTGTGTGCCACCAGTAACAGCTGTGTGCCACCTGTAACAGCTGTGTGCCACCAGTAACAGCTGTGTGCCACCTGTAACAGCTGTGTGCCACCAGTAACAGCTGTGTGCCACCAGTAACAGCTGTGTGCCACCTGTAACAGCTGTGTGCCACCTGTAACAGCTGTGTGCCACCTGTAACAGCTGTGTGCCACCAGTAACAGCTGTGTGCCACCATTAACAGCTGTGTGCCACCAGTAACAGCTGTGTGCCACCAGTAACAGCTGTGTGCCACCAGTAACAGCTGTGTGCCACCAGTAACAGCTGTGTGCCACCTGTAACAGCTGTGTGCCACCAGTAACAGCTGTGTGCCACCAGTAACAGCTGTGTGCCACCTGTAACAGCTGTGTGCCACCTGTAACAGCTGTGTGCCACCTGTAACAGCTGTGTGCCACCAGTAACAGCTGTGTGCCACCAGTAACAGCTGTGTGCCACCAGTAACAGCTGTGTGCCACCAGTAACAGCTGTGTGCCACCAGTAACAGCTGTGTGCCACCAGTAACAGATGTGTGCCACCTGTAACAGCTGTGTGCCACCAGTAACAGCTGTGTGCCACCAGTAACAGCTGTGTGCCACCTGTAACAGCTGTGTGCCACCAGTAACAGCTGTGTGCCACCAGTAACAGCTGTGTGCCACCTGTAACAGCTGTGTGCCACCAGTAACAGCTGTGTGCCACCAGTAACAGCTGTGTGCCACCTGTAACAGCTGTGTGCCACCTGTAACAGCTGTGTGCCACCTGTAACAGCTGTGTGCCACCAGTAACAGCTGTGTGCCACCAGTAACAGCTGTGTGCCACCAGTAACAGCTGTGTGCCACCAGTAACAGCTGTGTGCCACCAGTAACAGCTGTGTGCCACCAGTAACAGCTGTGTGCCACCAGTAACAGCTGTGTGCCACCTGTAACAGCTGTGTGCCACCAGTAACAGCTGTGTGCCACCAGTAACAGCTGTGTGCCACCTGTAACAGCTGTGTGCCACCAGTAACAGCTGTGTGCCACCTGTAACAGCTGTGTGCCACCAGTAACAGCTGTGTGCCACCTGTAACAGCTGTGTGCCACCTGTAACAGCTGTGTGCCACCAGTAACAGCTGTGTGCCACCAGTAACAGCTGTGTGCCACCAGTAACAGCTGTGTGCCACCAGTAACAGCTGTGTGCCACCTGTAACAGCTGTGTGCCACCTGTAACAGCTGTGTGCCACCTGTAACAGATGTGTGCCACCAGTAACAGCTGTGTGCCACCTGTAACAGCTGTGTGCCACCTGTAACAGCTGTGTGCCACCAGTAACAGCTGTGTGCCACCTGTAACAGCTGTGTGCCACCAGTAACAGCTGTGTGCCACCTGTAACAGCTGTGTGCTCTGAAAAACCTGGATCCATTGAATTTTATTTAGAGTATCACTTTAAATTTTGACAAGGCATAAAGGATTTCACAGACACTATTTACTATGAAACATTACTTCAATTTTACTTGTTTATTACTTCTTTAAAGTGTATGCTTTATTTTTCGAGCTGTTACATCATACGTAGTATTCAAATGTACATCAATTTTACACATAAAATATAGCTTTAAAGTCACGTTATTGTTTAACCTGGATTCTTAGCTTAGAGCTCGGAGTCCGGGTTTAATTTCACTCTCCCCTCCCACCCCCCCTCACACCATTACCCCCAACCCGTTACCCCCACACCATAACCGCCACCCACCCCTGCCCACCATACCAACCCCACCCAACTCAGTGCTTGGCGGTCAAACTCTCTGATGTTGCCGCTTTTCTGACCGGTGTAAAGCTGTGTTGTGTATGGGTCTCATTGCTCACTATGAGAACCCTCTCATCCAGGTCAGTATATCGCGTCATGATGTCATCCACGTTTGACTCCACATCGCAGGTTCCCCAAACGTCTTTCGGACATGTCCGGTAATGGTGTAATATCGCAACATCGGCTTGAAGTCTTTGACTGAAATAAACAGCAACAAATAATTTAAATTTAAAAAAAAAGGGAAACAGCATTTAAAAGTTGAAACAGAATGTTGTCAGTTGTGGAATCATTGTCATTCTAACGGTCATCTACTGCTTACAACATTCGAGTAGTAGTAGACCTGGGATCGGCGAACTTATTTACCAGATATCCCAAAATACAAAATTTGATGATGACGTTACCCTCGAAGGCGCGAGATCCTGCCCACACGACTCGGTAGTTTACCAATTGTTCTGTGATATCTTGTGTATTACTTCCCTTTATCCGTTGTAATCAACGTTAAGTTAGAGTAACACTCTTTACTACTGTACACGATTATTAATTGAATTAACTCCCATCTATGGCGGATTAAGGGGGGTGCTGAGTGGGCTAAAGCCAGGGGCCCCCAATGATTTAAGGGGCCCAAACTTATTATACTGTATAATAAAAAACAACCCCGTAAAAACAAAGTTTTTGACTATAAATCCCTTATATATGAGACACAACTAAAAGTATTGATCATGTTGAAGTGTTACAAACATTTACAGACTGAAACCGAAATTATCTCCCCTGGCTTTAAAACTGGGGAAAAGGGGGAGGGGGTGTGGACATGGACGGGTGGCGTCAACGTGTTAACTCAACTCCAGGTGGTTTACCTGGTGTAAACACGAGATGTATTCACCGGTGGCTGGCCTGAAGTCAAGTGACCCGTAAAATGTAAACGATAGCGACCGCTACATATAGTTTATATAGATAAACTAAAAAAGCATTAATTTAATTACGGTACGTTCGATCGATCTGAAATTTTGATACAATGCTTTGTTAGGTGACACGGGTCCGTGTGCCAAATTTAAGCTCGATGGCTTGACGGGAAGAGGGTCATTTTTTATTTCTGTTTTTCCGCGGGTTGGCGGGCCCAAGACAGAGACGGCGGTGAAGTTAATATAAGGGATTTAAAAAGGTGGCTGGTCCGGGCCTCTGGTGGAATTGCAGCCAGGGGCCCCGTGCTATCTTGACCCGCACCTGACTTCCATTACCTATTGCACTGGGCTATCAGTGTTATTAAGGAACGAAATAAAACTTTTGGCGAAAGGTCGTTCTCTTTTTGTGCAGCCAAACAATGGAATTCTCTACCATTACACATCCGTAGTATTTCAGCTACCAAGTCCTTCAAGACTGCACTTAAGACGCATCTTTTCAAAATGTATTTACAAAATTAATGAAACAAATTTTTTTTTAATGATTAACGTAGCTTATGCGTAAAGTACTTTCTTTATGTTGCTATTATGGTATGAATGGTTATTTAATTATTATATGTATGTTATGATCTCGATGTAAAGCGGTGTGAGCCCGGTTCTTTGCTGGGATACAGTGCTATATAAATTATCAATTATTATTATTATTATTATTATTATTATTATTATTATTATTATTATTATTATTATTATTATTAACTTCCATTACCACTGGGCTATCAGTGTTTGTTAACTTCTTTTACCTGTGCCTGTGGTATTCGACAATTAGAGATCTTAACTTGCTTTACCAAATGTACTTCACTATTATGTATATTACCGCCCTTTACCCGTTGTAAACGACTTGGAAATGAGAATAACTTGACGGTGAATTTGTTTAAAGTGAGGAAGATTTGCACAACACGTCGACCCCACTCTCTCGTCCAAAGTCATCTGGTCCAGCAGCAAAACGTTGACCTCACTCTCTCGTCCAAAGTCATCTGGTCCAGCAGCAAAATGTCGACCTCACTCTCTCGTCAAAAGTCATCTGGTCCAGCAGCAAAACATTATCGTGACGGCCGGGGACGGGGTTGGGTGCAGTAGATGACCAGGACGTCCTATGTGTCTCGTCATGTTTTTAGCAGTCCAGAATGCTTTGGGGTGAATAGCCTCTTACCCGTTGGCTCATAGAAGATACAGCGCATAGGCAGCCGAAAACAGTCTTGATACGCTGGGTAGACGAATCACACCTCGCCGAGGTTCGTATCAAATCGGTTACCTTCATCTGGCGGTCAGCCGAGACCGTTCACCGGTGTGTGGCCGCTGAACATGCTACAGCTACTTGGAGCCACATGTTAGAGCTGGGTGCCAGGTTGGGACCAAAGGTGGCGAACTAACCAAAGAGGAGTACCACTGCTCCCCATCCAGAGGTGCTACCCCTCACATCTAACCAAAGAGGAGTACCACTGCTCCCCATCCAGAGGTGCTACCCCTCACATCTAACCAAAGAGGAGTACCACTGCTCCCCATTCAGAGGTGCTACCCCTCACATCTAACCAAAGAGAAGTACGACTGCTCCCCATCCAGAGGTGCTACCCCTCACATCTAACCAAAGAGGAGTACCACTGCTCCCCATCCAGAGGTGCTACCCCTCACATGGAGAACCCATACATAAAAATCGACTTTCAGTTATATTAACTCCCTTTACTGCTTTTCCTCGACTATCAGATATATTAATTCCCTTTACTTATTGTCCTCGACTGCTAGATATATTAACTCCCTTTACCTATTGTACTCTACTCAGGGGCGGATTTAGCTATAGGGCAGGGTGGGCAGCTTGCCCCCCTGCGCCCCTGTTGGGTCTAAAATGGCACCCCCCCCCAAAGTAGCCCCCGATGAACACTAAAAGGTGTCACTAGAGCAGAAAAAAATTATTGCTAAACACGAAACTTCTAATCAACACCAAACTGCTATTTGACAATATTTGCTTTCTAAATATCGTATCTCAAATGATGAAACTGTTATTTCTGTTTTGATCAGTCAGGAGCGTCGCCAAGTGGAAAAGAATAGAGAAGTATTGAAACGGATGATAGTCGTGACGCTGTTCTTAATAAAAAAAAATGTTTGCCATTCAGAGGACACAGAGAACATTTTTGCTTTACTGATGGTAGTTGTAGAAATACTGGAAATTTTCGTGAATAGTTATCTTTATTAGCCAAATATGATTCCACTTTAGACAGTGATCTAAAGTTTGAAAAGAAAAATGAACTTTATTGACGTCATGATGTGTAAATCGATTTCATTCAATCACTGGCATCTGAATTTTCGGCGACAATTGATAACGAAGTTAAGTCTGCACACTTATTTTCTTTAATTATTGATTCAACCATTGATATATATAGAATTGATCGGATGTCAGTTTCTTTAGATTCAGTTTTAAAATCAGGAGACGGGGTGGAGAGATTTATAGGCGTATATACTTTGGTAAACAGCAGTGTTGCCGCATTTGCCGAGAAAATTTTAATGGAACTACCAATACGAAACATTAAACATTGTTGTCACACTCATGGGCGTAGGGAAGGGGGGGGGGCAAGGGGGGGCATTTGCTGAGAAGATTTTAATGGAACTACCAATACGAAACATTAAACATTGATGTCACACTCTGTCAAGGTCAGGCAAACGATGGCACATCTCTGTCAAGGTCAGGCAAACGATGGCACATCTGTGATGTGTGGAATTAAGAGTGGTAATCAAACTCAGATAAATAAATTTTCACCCAATGCCATCTATGTTCATTGTTTTGCATTTGGTTACCATCGAAGCGATTTATGTTAACAGTGGTGTACAGTTGTTTTTAGGCGCAGCTGAAAAATTGAATGCATTCCTTACGTCTAGTTTACCACGTCTACACACTATCTTAAAGAACACCAGAAATCTCAATATGAATCAACAGTACATACTCTGAAACGACTTTCTGATACAAGATGTGAAAGCCTTAAGCATTCATTTGATGCAGTTGATGGATCATTGTCTGCTATTCTAGCCACACTTGAAGATATCAATTCAGGGGAATCAACAGAATATAAGGGCAACGTCAGAGCAGAAGCAGGGCCGGCCCTAGGCATAGGCAAACTAGGCAGCCGCCTAAGGCCACCGATTAATCTCATCATAAGTTATAATCGCAGAAGAATCTTTCCATATTTATTATTTTATTTTTCTATTACATTTAGGGCCACCAAATTCACTTCGCCTAAGCCTTCTATTCCCTTAGGCTGGCCCTGGAAGAAGATATGGGACTGTTTTCTTTTTTTTTCTGATGCTATTTTTACAAAAGTTGTTGGATAATATCTTCGTGTTATCAAACTACTTGCAACGCAAGGACATTGACATTGAATTTGCAAAATAATTGATCGATGTTGGAAGAAATAAGTTTGTTGAAATGAGAAGTGTTGAAGTTTTTGACATTCTGAATGTAGATGCCAAATCATGTATTAACGAAAGTTGTTCCAAACTAGATGTTGAAACAGAATTATTTAAAGAAAAGTGAATTGCGGAAAAAAGTATAGCAGGCGAACTTAGCAGAGATGAAAGGGCTGATGATCCAACTACACGCCTTAAATCTGAAACGTACTTCACTATCATGGATACACTTGTAACACAAATATATGATCGATTTAATGACTTTCGGAGCACAGTTACTTATTTCTATTGTATTGATCCATCACAAATGTCGGAAGAAAATAAAGATTATTATCGAAGTGTATGCGACATTTACAAACACGACATTCACCCTGAAGAAGTAATAGTAAAATATGATATCTTCAAAGATTTTATGCAGGGCTGACCTAAGAGAATTGGAGGCCCTAGGTGAAGTGAATTTGTTGGCCCTAAATGCAATAGAACAATTTAAAAAAATAAATATGGAAAGATTCTTGTGCGAGGCCCCCACAAATGATGAGACTACTCGGAGGCCCTAGGCGGCTGCCTAGTTTGCCTATGCCTAAAGCCGGCCCTGTTGTATGCATCAATATGTCCATAACTATCTAGTGAACTACAACTTAAAGAGGTTCTGTCATTCTTGACTGAAAAACAAATGGCATCAGTTCGCCCTAGTTTGTCAATACTTTATTACGACGTTCTTACCACGTTTTTACCACGTTTTTATTAACTTACTTTCGTGTCTGTCTATCCGCAATTTTTCAAATTTTCCAACGTAAAATTAAACCACTTTTGATGGTCCTAGAGATCTCAAAATTTTACCACAGATAGATCAGATCTTACATGACAATGCATTGTATATTAAAATTTCAGATCGATCGAATGTACCGTAATTAAATTATTGCATTTTTAGTTTATCTCTAGATTGGCATCTGTATCCGTCTGCTACTGTTCACATTCACGTGAAAAACGGAGTTGACCCCGTGACCTCATACCCGTGGTATTAAAACGCTTATAAGGTGTTTGGTAAAATAAATAGAGTAAATAAAGATTTTGAAAAGGGAAGTTCAGTCAGTGCAGAAAATTGAATAAGAAAGCAGTCTTAAGGGGCCGTCCATAAAGTACGTCAAGCTAATTTTGACAATTTTAAACTCCCCCCTCCCCCTGTCACAAACTGTGACAAACCTCGGACCACCCCCCCCCTATAGTACGTCACACTTTCGAACAAAAATGTTTGTTTTTATTAACAAAATAATAAAAAAAATTAATATAAAACACCGTGACGTCACACAAGGCCGGACCCCCCTCCCCCCTGTCACAAAATGTCACACTTTCTTACACCCACTCCCCCCTCTGGAGCGTGACGTACTTTATGGACGGCCCCTAATATGAATTAGTGTAGTGCTTTATTTTTTTATAAGTGGACTAAAAATAAAATAATAAATAGAGTTTAAAAAATATTTTTAAAAAAACCACGTTTTTATAAGTGGACTAAAAAGATGAAAAAAAAATAAAACTTATAAGTTCAGGTACTTTCATTTAATATGACTAAAAACGTGGGGCGGATGCTTCAAAATCCCATTCTAATTTAGAAATACAACACAAAGATAGGAGTTTGGTATACAAATTAAAGATTCATAATTTAGAAGGAAAAAGAGAGATCTATAAGTGAGAGAATGAGTGAACTGCATATTTAAAACCTCATAAGCGCCCGCCCCACGTTTTTAATCATATTAAATGAAAGTACTTGAATTTATATGTTTTAAATTATTTTCTTATTTTTAGTCCACTTATAAAAACGTGGTTTTTAAAAGTTATTTTTACCTCTATTTCTTTTATTAACTTACTTTCGTGTCTGTCTGTCAGCAATTTTTCAAATTTGCCAACGTAAAATTAAACCACTTCTGATGGTCCTAGAGAACTCAAAATTTCACCACATATAGCTCTTGGATGACAATACATTGTATCAAAATTTCAGATTGATTGAATGTACCTTAATTAAATTAATGCATTTTTTAGTTTATCTCGATATAAGCATCTGTATCCTACTGCCATTGTTAGATTTCACGTGCCGAGTTCACCCCGTGACCTCATCGCCGTTGTAATAAAACGTTGAGAAGGTGCTGCTGGGGTGTTTGGTAAAATAAATAAAGGTAAAAAAATGATATTTAAAAACCACGTTTTTATAAGTGGACTAAAAAGAAGAAAATAATTTAAAACTTAAACGTTCAAGTAATTTGATTTAATATGACTAAAAACGTGGGGTGGGTGCTTATGAGGTTTAACATATGCAGTTCACTCATTCTCTCACTTATAGATCTCTCTTTAACTTTTATACAACACACCCGCCCCACGTTTTTAGTCATATTAAATTAAAGTAATTGAACTTATAAGTTTTAAATTATTTTCTTCTTTTTAGTCCACTTATAAAAACGTGGTTTTTAAAAATCTTTTTTTACCTCTATTTATAAAATTTACTTCACTCTTCCTGTTAACAGTGCTACTGCTGAAAGAAGTTTCAGTAGATTGAAACTCATCAAAAATTATTTGCGCTCAACAATGACAAACAAACGTCTGTCTGGAATGGCATTAATTTCAAATAGAACGAGATCTAGCTGAGCAATTTATAAAGGGCTCAGGGCTTTATATAATTTTTATATATTTTTTAAAAAAAGAAATTAATATTTTTTTTAAAATAAAAGTGATCATAGATGAATGTGCAATCGGCAAAACTGTCACCTACCATTGCAATTACTTGACGCTACTATTTTGAAAAGTATCTGTTTATATTGTTGATTCTGTTTGACTTGTTCGATGATTTAGAAAATGTAATAATTAGTAGGGTAAAAAATTATATTAGTATTTAAGCAATGCTCGGAAACTAGTAAGTTTGGCGGCGCCCCCTGAAATTCTCCTTTCCCCCAACGTAGACAAATCTAAATCCGCCACTGACTCTACTACCAGATATATTAACTCCCTTTACCTATTGTCCTCGACTATCAGATATTTTAACTCCCTTTACCTTTTGTATTGCCGACTGACGGTGTGCACGACATGAGTTACTGAAGCGATGACTCGTGACGTCATGTAAACATACTTCCATCGTTCCCATCGTGCAACTCTCGTCATTCTGATAAAAATATCATCATATCATCATATCATCATATCATCATATCATCATATCATCATATCATCATATCATCATATCATCATATCATCATATCATCATATCATCATATCATCATATCATCATATCATCATATCATCATATCATCATATCATCATATCATCATATCATCATATCATCATATCATCATATCATCATATCATCATATCATCATATCATCATATCATCATATCATCATATCATACCATCACATATTTACATGACTATGGAACATAATACATGTATGTTGATCATTAATATGACAACATCAGAACGAATAAAACGAACATAAAGAAATAAAATAATAAAAACTTAGCTGCGTTGAACTCAAAAGAGAGCCAAAGAGAACAATCTTTGCATTTGTGTAATATTTGTTTGTTGAAGAAGGCTCTTTTCCGAAACATTCGCTGTTTTGTGACGTACTGTCAGACTCACTCATATCCTGTTTTCATGTTATCCATCTACCAAGTCTCACCTGTAGCGTTTCACCATTAAATCCTCTTCCGGGTTGGTGGGCGGCCATGTTGTCAGGAAAAATTCTGTAGGGAACATGAAAGCCGCGGCATGAGGGTATTTGGTCACGTACTCCTGTTCAATGAAACAAATCAATAACTGCAGATTGATTTGTGAGACATTTCTTGGAGAAAAAACTTGTTTATTGGCTTCGAGCAAATCAAAGAAAATCAGATCAATTTAATTTACTAACTTGAAATTAATGAGAGAGGAATAAAGAAGGCGTTGGCATTGTTGTTTATAATACGATAAACCATTTTAATTTTTACTAGGGGACAGCCGAATGCCTGATATCCAGACCAAATAATGGGATTTTCCGCCACTATCCGGATTCGGCAAATACCTATGGCAGATCCGAATAGTATCCGGATATCAATGTAGTAAAGAATTTTTAAAATTAAATTAAAATTATATTAATTAGTTTATAAAAAAATATATAAAAAGTATTAAAAAGTAAAAAAAAACAATAACCAGAAGTATCAGTACATTTAACAAGAATTTTCTTCAACCAGACAAAGTTTAACCGGAATTTACTAACTAGTAACTATTTTATTTACTCATGTCATTAAATAATTTGCATTGTTATAGCTGATATATTAATTTTATGTTACAAAATAATAATGTTATGTTAAAAAATAATAATTTTAAGTTAATTTGTAGTTTATACTATAAAATATATAGTTCAACTGGAGCCTTGGAAACTGGGACAGGCTGAGACTTGGCTTTCGTTTTAAATTTCTTTGTCATTGATTAGTACGTTCACAGTAGACAATCTTTCAATACTTTCAATTCAGTATTCAAATTTAAACATTTTACTTACATGTTTTAAGTTATATCATTTTAATAATTATTTCATATTCATTGTTGTTTTTTTCCCGTTGAACTTTAAATGGCAGTTGCAATTGTTTTTTGATTTGCGAACTTAAAAATAAAAATGTTGCCTGTCTCACGTGTTATATCTTATGCAGTCTTATACTTTTAAAACTCTAGTCTATTGTGAATATAACAATTATACAAAATAAGTTAAGTAACAAATTAAGTTATACATTAAATTATTAATATAATATTATTAATATAGTTCATTCAATTCATTGTAAAATGTTCATCGTTGACTTTGACAATGTAACAAAGTCGATAGCAGATACTCTTCATTTGTAGGATTATCAATATTTTAATAAATAGTATGAAATACGTGATATGAAGTAGTAAAGTACACCCTATTAGCTCTTACACTTAAATGTGGAGATATCCGGATCCGGAATCGACGCTTTTATTACAAATATCAGATGATTGATAATTATAAAATTGATAACTTCCGTTTTGTGGTGTTGTCTGCTGTATGTCTTTAGACAACATGTCGTGAAGGTGTTCAGCTATTGTTAATTTGACAAAGTATCTCATTAATGGCGTAGCAAGAGGCAGCTAATGCCCCAAAAGGCACTTCAGAGGGAGCTAATGCCCCGGAAGGCACTTCAGAGGCAGCTAATGCCCCAAAGGGCACTTCAGACGGAGCTAATGCCCCAAAAGGCACTTCAGTGGGAGCTAATGCCCCGGAAGGCACTTCAGAGGGAGCTAATGCCTCAACAGGCACTTCAGTGGGAGCTAATGCCCCGGAAGGCACTTCAGAGGCAGCTAATGCCCCAAAGGGCACTTCAGACGGAGCTAATGCCCCAAAAGGCACTTTGGTAAGGGCGACTATTTCATCGTCGTAAATTAGACTCTAAGTATTGAAAATTTTGAAAAATTCGAAATATTTATCAAAATAAAATAATTATAACATAAAGAAATATTATCTTAGGTATTTGTAAACGTTCTACTGCAAAAAATTCAAACTCCAAATTGGTTATATGTTATTCTGATACTTCTGCAACTGAACTGAACAACCAAGAAGCTCAAGTAGTATGAAAGCGGGACACTGATCAGCTGGTAACAGTTGATTCTTCAAAATTGACAAACACTCCAATTGCAGTAGCGAAAATTACTAAACCCTATCAATTTCAACCATAAGCCCAAAAAAATGCTCCGCGCGGCACTTTGTTTGGGGGGGGGGCTAAGGGGCGGCAAATTGACTTGACTATCCCTTAACCCGTCGCTTAGTCGTTGGGGCACCACCATCGTGAACTGCACACTATCTCACGCCATTTGTCCCGGTCCTGTGCTTCCTTTTGGGCGTCGATGAATGACAGCCCGGTCCACACTTTGATGTCGTCTTCCCATCTCTTCTTTTGTCTGCCTCTTTTTCTTCCTCCCTGGACTGGGCCTTGCATTATAGTCTTTGCGAGACCTCCAGATCTTGCCACGTGTCCATACCATCGTAGTTTCTTCTTCTTGATTGAGGTGAGAAGGTCCTCGTAGGGGCCAATGACAGCACTTATTTTGTTGCGGACCTCTTCGTTTGTGATGTGCTCTGTGTAGGAGATGTTCAGTATCTTTCAGAAAAATCTAATCTCTAACGCATTGATTCTTTTTTGGAGGTCTGCAGTGAGCATCCAAGCCTCGCATCCATACAAGAAGACCGACATCGCCAGAGAGCGCATTAGTCGAATCTTTGATCTCAGATAGCGTTTTTTACTTTGCCAGATGTGTTTTAGTTTGCCCAGTGCTGCTGTTGTCTGGGACATTCTGGAAAGAATTTCTGGCTTTGAGCCTTCGTCGGATATTATGGCCCCTAGATATTTAAAGGTTGAGACCTCTTCGAGTTTTTGCCCGTTTATCCGAATTTCATTTGTGAATGTTCTAGTTGCCATGACCTTGGTCTTTTCTGCATTGATTTCCATCCCATACGCCTTTGTTGTTAATTAGCACCTTAAAAGATAAACTTTAAAGTAAGTTTAATTAAATAAAATAAAAGCCAATGAAAATATTTACTAAAACAATGAAGAAACTATATTCACATATGTTAACTTTTCTGATGTAAAAACTTCAAACTCCATAATGAATCAAAGGTCTTCTATTACCAATGCAGCTGAACTCATAAAACATAAGTACGCATTTATGGATTCAGGAGAATTTAAGGACACCATCCGGTTTCCATTAGGTCCCTTATATGGGGGGGGGGCTAGGATTCTACGCATCAAGTGGCAGGGCAGGTTCACCAATGTCGAGGTACTCAGAAGAAGCCGCATGCTGATTGTGCACTCAATTCTGAGTGAGAGGCGCCTGCGGTGGTTAGGTCATGCCCGCTGGATGAACTTTGGGCGTATTTCTGGAGCCTTGCTTTACGGTGAGCTGGCAACTGGTATGAGAAAAAGAGGTCGCCCCTGCTTGCGCTTTAAGGACTTCTGCAAGAAAGACATGTCATTGGCACAGATAGACCATAAAACGTGGGAGACCATTGCCGAGGAGCGCACCTCCTGGCGGACAAAAGTGCTTGAGGGCATTCATGTCGCAGAAGCATCCCTCATAGCTTTGAGTGAAGAGAGAAGGGCCAGGAGAAAGGGCAGGAGGGGCAGAGGAGCAGGAGTACACGCCATCGTCCCATGAGGACGGACGGTTGCCATACCATACCATAATGCTATTGTACATCAATTTGCACACCAAAGCGATGGGGCTATACCAATGATGGCGAACATTTTTGGGGCCGTGTGCCCACAATTCCATCAAAACACACCTATTCATTGCAAATTGCCAACACTCCGATGAGGCTCTAAAATTGGGGTTTTGCTCAGCTGATTTGACTTAGGAAGTAATATTTAAGTCGCGTCACGGCTAATGAGGCTCTGCGTGCCGACTGTGGCACGCGTGCCATAGGTTCGCCATCACTTGGGTATCCAAGTATTTTCGAAATATTTCTGTAAAACCACTTTGTGAAATAAGATGGGAAAAGCAGTTTGTAAAGTGCAAAGGACGTACGATATCTAACAGGCGAAATCTGTTATGCAATTTTCAAAGTTGCAGAGCAAAATAGTGATCGAAATGCTGGAATTGAAGTCGAGTCATTGTGCAAACAATTTAAGGACTTTATTTTCATTGTTTTTAATTGATTTGCGGTTCAACATAAAGTTTCAATTTAAGTACATCAGCAAAAAATTACAAAATATTTCTATCGTTCTAGCAACTGCAGTTGACTGCATGTAACATACTTGCAAATGGTTGAAATCTTACAGAAATGGCAGTATTGAAACAGCAATAGCCATTGCAAAGGAAATTTCAACAAATTTAGAAATTGAACCATTTTCAAAGTGACGAGAGTGCGAAAAAGAAAAAAAACCTACTACATATGAAGGAAATACAAAATACACAAACAAATTGTGCAATGAAAACAATAAATTTGAGCTTTATTTTTAGACTGATACGACAGTAAACTTTTCGGCTAATGCATTCATCAGTATAACATAAAATACATTCTTACAGTACTAACATAAGTAATAATAACATTCTTAAAACATATTGTATTTTAAAATATTTATGTTAAATAAAAAGAAAGGAAAAACAAAAACAAACATGGACACAGGATATAGGAAAAAGGGGGAAGTATCCAAAGTTACAGTAAAAACCACAACGGGAACAAGATTATGCAGTTAAGTAAAATTTTGAATTTGGTTAATTCCATATGGAGCCAACGTACCAAATCTTTTTATGAGTCTATTTTCCATGTGGTTATATCATGGGTATTGCTTGCATATAAAATACCAGTTACTGCAATAACTGATATGCCGTTATGGTCAACACTGTTAAAATGTTTAGACGCAGGACATTGAGCCTGTTTATTTATATTATACAGGTATTCTATAGACCGATCTCCAAGACGACGACCAGTCTCACCCACGTAAATTTTATTACACCTCTTGCAAAGGATTGCATAAATCACGTTGCGACTTGTGCAAGTGAATCCATCTTTTATTAAGAATTTTTCAAGAGGGAAAGAAATGTTGTTAATTTCCATCACATATGGACAAGTATTGCAACGGTTACGGTTGCAACCTTTTGTTCCAATATGTGCTTTCATTGTGGGAAGGTGACTTCTTACAAGAATATCTCTGAGGCTTCTATCTCTCTGGAAAGCAAAAAGAGGAGGGTTTTTGAATACCTGCTGAGTTAGAGGGTCAGCCATAAGGTTAACAGTGTTGACCATAACGGCATATCAGATATTGCAGTAACTGGTATTTTATATGCAAGCAATACCCATGATAGAACCCACATGGAAAATAGACTCATAAAAAGATTTGGTACGTTGGCTCCATATGGAATTAACCAAATTCAAAATTTTACTTAACTGCATAATCTTGTTCCCATTGTGGTTTTTACTGTAACTTTGGACACTTCCCCCTTTTTCCTATGTCCTGTGTCCATGTTTGTTTTTGTTTTTCCTTTCTTTTTATTTAACATAAATATTTTAAGATACAATATGTTTTAAGAATGTTATTATTACTTATGTAAGTATTGTAAGAATGTATTTTATGTTGTACTGATGAAGGCATTAGCCGAAACGTTTACTGTCGTATCAGTCTAAAAATAAAGCTCAAATTTATTGTTTTCATTGCACAATTTGTTTGTGTATTTTGTATTTTATTTAAAAATTCTATATGATATATACATATGAAGGAGAAGATAAAATGATTTGTAGATGCACAAGTAAAATTTCGCACACAAATATTTAAACATCTTGTTGATTTGGCAACAATGTTGATGGACATTCGCTTAGAACAATTACGAAGGCATCATGAATCGTTTGTATTTCTTTATAAAATTTAAATAATAAATAAATACATGAACCACTGAGTTGCTGTATGAATCTGAAGAAACAGCCCACAGCCTGCGAAAGTAAGGTTCTTGATGGTTTCATGTTTGCTGAAGAGTTGCAATCTTTGAGTTCCATAGTTCCTGTAGTCACCTATAAGGATCATGTTAAGATTGTTCTGTTCCTTTCAGCAGACAAGCGTTATAGTGACTTTCCTAACACACTCATTTTTTACTTTGAATAATTCTAACTAGCGCAGTCAATGTGGTATTCGGAGAAAGCAGCTTTTCGAAAGTAAAACTTATTAAAACCTATATGCGATCAACAATGCTTCAAGATCGGCTCAGTAACTTAGCTATTTTGTCAATTGAGAATGATGTAGCTGAGGATCTTGACAATAATGAACTTATTTTCAGATTTTGCAGCTGCCAAAGCTCGCAAAATTTCTTGTAATTTGTAAAAACAAAGTTGAAGTAGAAGATACACCGAACCAACACTAGTGTATATAGTTCATTTTGTTAAGTTATATGTATATAAACTGTCAATTAGCAAACCAAAACAAAAAATTTTTAACATCATTTTTTTAATTTTGAGTCTTATGATCTTCAATTAAATGAATAAAATTGTATTTGTTGATGTTATCGAGTAACAATGTAATTTAAATTGCCCACCATAATTTTAATAAGAGTAAAAATACAAAATTTTGCATGGGTTTTGCTCCTTGTCTGCTGCCTTGGGCTCGGCGCCACGCTCATCGTTTTCTACCTTGGGGCCCCGCACACTATAAGGCCAGCCCTGTAGGGAAACAAAGTCTGGGTAATGCGTGGAACCCTCATAGCCATGGCCTTTGAACGCTGCGTCCAATTGATTGAGAGAATGTCAAACACATGAAAGAGTGAAACTGATTAGACATAAACCATATACAAAAATTAAGACGTATTCATTCGAATTTAAGGCTGCTACACTGCACGCGAAATTAACCAATCTAGTGTACGCCCGAATCTCTTGGAAAAAAAAAGCAATAACATAGCGTTCATGGCTACATTAGCAGAGTCTTACTAGCAACGCCATTGAGCGGTGCCGGTGTAGGGCCAGGGGCGCCAGCACAGATTAGCAAAAGGTACCGTGAAGAACGCAGCGGACGCCAGCTCTGAGGAAACCTTCCGGTGGGGGTCACACCCCAGGTAGGTCATTGATGATACCCCGCTTAGCGGCGGTCCTAAACCTGGAGACTCATGTGCTTTGCCGAGGTGGCGCCTAAGTGGTAGCGGGTAGTAGTAGGGAATTCCAACCCTCCCTGTGAGGTCAATTTAGTGGGAGGCATTTTCGACTGATGCCCAGGTGGCCGCTTCAGAAGTGACCGCTTCTCAGCTGTTACGTCCCTTTTGGGGGCCAGATGGCTGAGGGCAGTGCTGTTAACTCAACATGCCAACTTTTACCAGGCAGGAGTAAAAAAAATCCCAAATTAGACTAAAAATTCCCAAAATGCATTAAATTATGTTGGCGAAGCAATCTCAAATATTCCCATATTTAAGGCCGAATCCTCATAAATTCCCATTTCTATAAATTTGCCTAAATTTGGCTTAAAACAAATTCCCACGATTTGGGAAATTTCCCGGAGTTAACAGCACTGGCTGAAGGGGTCTTCCGGGAAGACCCATAAAGAGCACTAGGCTCGGGGCTACTGATTTTCTTCGACATGTAGGTTCGTGAGCAGAGTAAAAAACGTCAGTACACGCTGAACACGCCCTTAGGGGTCAATATATATATCTATATATTTGTATAGCGTTATCACGCGAATCTGCTTTCATAAGTCAAGACAATGGCGGACATTTTTGCCACATTGTTAAATTGTATGTGTGTAAATTATCATTTAATAATAAGAATTGGCTTTAATGCATGATTTTCGAAATTTACAACATTATATTTAATTTTAAACTAAAATTATTTGGATTTTTATTATGGATATTGACAAGTTAAATTCTTAAGTTCATAAGCGTGCACTCCTCTCAACGAAGTAGGTACTTGGATAAAATTTTCAAAATGAATGAATTAATAAATCACCACATCTGTAAGATAGCACTTGTTACAATGAGTAATAATATGTAATAATATATAATAATATGTATTAATATGTAATAATATGTAATAATATGTATTTATTTTTAATAATATGTATTTATTTTTAATAATATGTATTTATTTTTTTAATAATATGTATTTATTTTTAGTAATATGTATTTATTTTTAATAATATGTCTTTATTTTTCATGTAGCACATTTTATTACAAAGTTATGATTTTTTTCGTGAATAAAATTTAACAAACGCTTGCAATGTAACCACCATCAAAATTACTTTTCCGATGTGGCGCACTCTGGTGTATACTAGGTTGACCAATTTCGCGTGCAGTGTAGCCGCAGCCTAAGAAGCGGTGCAACTGATTAACTTTTATGTTTTTAATTTTATTTCTTCACCTAAATCACGGCCACAGAAGACATCAAACTTACCTGAAGTAATGTTTTCAGCGTGACTTGTTTCCTTGGTATAATCATCTCGTCCAAGTCATGGCATATGATATAATCATATCCTCCCATTCGTT
Source organism: Ampullaceana balthica (assembly GCA_944989445.1). Classification (NCBI taxonomy): domain Eukaryota; kingdom Metazoa; phylum Mollusca; class Gastropoda; family Lymnaeidae; genus Ampullaceana; species Ampullaceana balthica. The sequence goes on from CALYLW010000368.1 coordinate 1,188,439, forward strand.
GTCTGCACTCCAACAAGGGCATGTTTTCGTCGTTGCTAAACTGGGCCGTGCGTTTAAACGTTTCGGACAGTGACCTCTTCTTAGGATGTCCGGGCAGCTCGTAAGGCTGCAGGTCCAAGAGTCCCAGGTCTTGGTAATACTTAAAAACGCGAGAGACATTCTCTGAGGTGTCCAAGTCGAAGATCAAAATTTTGTCTACACCGAGCAGACGTTGTATCTCGAACCATTCGATGACCTTCTCGGGGTCAAGGCCACGACCGTGGGAGATCTTTCCACAGAGGGCGATACCACCGGGATGCCGAGGGGGGTAAAGGATTGTGACGTAGTCTCTTGGATCTGTTGGGCATGCCGAGGAGGTGGCGAGGGTAACCGTTTGTGGTTGACTTGAAGAGTTGGGGATGGTGCAGCTGTACTGTCGGGCATTTTTCACATTCTTATTCTTTGACTGACCTGTATTGAAATGGACAGTGGCCGGAGTGACCAATGGTGTCTGGACGTCTTTGAACACGATACAACACGTGTAATTCTCATTTGTGGCGTCTAGACTTGTTATAACAATCTTCAGATTGTAGCTACTGACATTCATGTCCTGAATGTTACTGTCCAAGTTAACAATGGCTGAATACATGTAGTGCTCAACATCTCGGACTTTAGTAAAATATTTGGTGTCCGGTTGGTTGCTGGACACTCCCTTTGTTGCACTGGTTTTTTCATGTGGTCCAGCAGCAGCCCTGTTCTCGTCACGTGGTCTTAGTGGTGTCTTTATTTTATTGACTGGTTTCATTGATGTTATTGTGTATTGGTTTTTTCTTACTATATTCTCTCTTTGAAATAGTTTAACTGTGACATCTTTGTCCCAGTTTGCTGTTGACTAAAATGCAACGGACAAGTTTTATTTGATTCTCAAATATCCAGTTATAACTTAAACACACACAAAATTGTTATAAATATTTTATTTTATATATGTCACTAAACAAGGTTAAGGCGGCCAAGTGTCTAACATATTTGCGGCCTTTATTTGTCATAAAAAGTGTCTAATTAAAATGACCTGCTTTTGTATTAATATCGGACAATATGAAAATAAAGCCTATTCTAAATGACTTCTTTTGTATGAAGACGTGATAATATGACAATGAAGTCATGATTTTTTTGTTAAGCTCATTCAAAATTACCTACTTTAATTTGAAGATGCGACGATATGACGATCAAGATTTGATTTGACCTAATGCCTAATCTAAATGACCTACTTTTGTCTGAAGATGCGGCATTATGACAATCAAGACTACGGCTAGGGCAGACAATCCAAACAGTTGTCGTTTCCAGAGAAATAGTTTTTTACCGGCTGCTCGTTGCAGGGCACATCTGCCATACAGATTTCCTTGAGGCATCTTTTGCAATGGGATGGTCAAGATTTAACAAGACTGTCAACCAGTCATCTATAGAAAGGAAATAAAAAAAAATAGTTCATTTGTTTCAAGGTTGTAAAACTCAGCAGAGACAAAATCTGTATATATAAATATAATTCTCTTCATGGGACCATGTGAGACATTATGACGCAAGTATGTGCAACCGAGCATGACGAATGACCCTCGCTGGGGTCGACCAATGTATCGTGACCAGCAATGGTCCTTGCGTTTGACTTGCAGTGTTCCTTCAAAGACTAACGTTAGATTCGTAGTGTACTGGTTTCAAGCCCCAGGGAAATCATTGTTTTTGTTTATTTTTTAAAAATGTCTGTTTCTGCCCGTTCTTTTACCCCTCTATTGCCAAGACTAACTCACCCGTGGCGTAGCATGCGCAGCTAATAATTTAGTGACGGGTGAAGACTTCCTGAAAGACACAGTTGTCGAAATGGGGTGGGTTTGGGCAAACGACTGTGAGTGAATGAAAAGAAGGAACTCTGGAGAGACCCGTGGCGTAGCATATGCCGCAGACTTGCTCATCAAAGACAGTGCAAAGAACGGTAGGGGGTGAGAGTACAGACACAAAAAGCAGCACTAAGTAAATAAAAAATAGCGAGTACACATAAAGACATGCACACTGAGGTTGTTGTTACCCGCCTCACATTTATTAACCGACGTTCACTCGCGTTGTTTTGATTTTTTCGTGCTGTAGTTTGTGTCCGTTCTTTCTCAACTTTCTTTGGACTCTCCATGAGCAAATCTGCGGCGTATGCTACGCCGCGAGGCGTCTAGTATGACGTAATGGGCATACAAGAGATGTGTTAGTTACAATGTCATTGAGCATGCGACTTGACAGAGTTTGAAGACTGCGCGCTGTGTCAAGTGATGTGAACTCTGCGTGTGCTGTGAGGTCAACTCTGGGTGACAAAAAATGTCAAGCGATTGCTATTAAAGACAGTAGTTAACATCCGGAAGTACAGTGTTGATTCGCAGTTTACTATTAAAATATGCACATCGTTCATTTCTTCGGTATTTAAACCCAAAAAAAATCGTGTTTTTCGGGTTAAATATATTTGTTAGCAGTTGTTACATCTTATGTTCTTTTACAGCAGCTGTCAAGTGTGTTGGGTTTGGTCTTTTACAGCAGCTGTTGAGTGTGTTGGGTGTGGTCTTTTACAGCAGCTGTCAAATATGTTGGGTGTGGTCTTTTACAGCAGCTGTCAAGTATGTTGGGTGTGGTCTTTTACAGCAGCTTTCAAGTACGTTGGGTGTGGTGCCAGTGATGTAGTTGCCGTTCTTATGACAAACAGAATGATTGCTTCAGATAATGTTAAGGTTTATTAACCTAGATTATAACTAATTTTATTTCAATAAAGTCCAGTTTGAATTAATCATGGTTCTGAAATTGTTATTGTTTACGAGATTCGTTTTTCTTTTATTTATTTTTTGGTCACTTTTCTAAAGAATACGAAAAGAACTTTGTTTTTGTTACAGGAAATCAGCCTTCTTCTGCCAAAGCATGGTTTTCAAGGTCATCAAAACTTAAATTGTTTGACATGAAATCATGTGTACTACATCATCTAATCCAGGGGTCGCAAACATTTTTGACGGTGGGTCAGTAACAGAAAAAGTTGCTGCATGATCATTTTGTATCATACTGTATTTTACAAACCGAACACAGCCTCTTAAAATTAGAATTCTTGATTATTCATAGTTTAATTTTTGTACGACGCGCAACTAATACAGGCGACTGACCAGTGGCTAAACGAAGAATGGGGTCGGCGGTGAGGGGGGGAAGGAAGGAGATTCACCGGGTATCACTTGGTTATTAATTAGATTCTAGGAATATTTCTTTTTTAAAAGTGAAACTTTTTATTAAAATTTGTTTTATAAAAAAACCCAAGTTAGATATAAATAAAGAAAAATAAGGGAACAATCCTAAAATTAGTGAACGTTTCTACTGCCAAAGCTTCAAACTCAACATTAGATATAAATTCTTCTGATACTAAATTGAAATACCAGGAGCCTGAAGTAGTATAATAAGATGACACTGATCTGCTGGTAACTTAATTGGTTCTTCAAATTTGACAGCTGCCCTAGTTGTGAGAAGCGAAAATTTCTGTACCCTATCAATTTCAAACATGTAGCAATCAAATGCTAAGGGCGGCACTTTATTAGGGGCGTACAAAACCTCATTGTTATTTTGCTTTAATTTTTTTTTACAACTTTGAAAAAAAAATTGATGAAAGGAAATAAAATCCTATGTAAAAATTAATAAAAGAAATGAAGGAACTAAATTAAAATATGTGAACGTTTCTAAATCCGAAAGTTAATACTCCATAATGATCCTAAAGTATTCTGATAAGAACGCCACTAAACTGAAAAAACAAGAGGCTCAAGTAGTATATAAACATGACATTGATGTGCTGCTAAATAAAATTGATTCAAGTTTGTCAGGCACTCATCTTGTAGAAGCGAAAATAGCTGTCTACGTTAAATTCCAACAACAAGCAGTAGAATTTAACAGCATACATGGACTTAATTCATCTAACTTTATAAACAAATCTCTCTAATATGCAGATCAAAAATTTACGATGGCTGTAAGCCCGCAGCGAGATTGATAAAGGGTTGAGCATGTTGACTATAACTGCTCCTATATAGACACGGATCTTACTTAAAAATAGAGGTGAGAGGGGTAACGCTCGAATGATTTTAAGTGTGTTAACTAATGGGTAAAATGGTGCGTTATTTGAATCTTATGGCATTTTGTGGCATAAAGCAATAAAATGAAACTAATCGCTCATTTAAAGCAATTAAAAACTGACACAAAATAAATCCAAAATTAGCCAATCATGAACAAGTGCTCAGAATTACCAAAGTTTTGCAAATGAAGGAATCAGAAAAAAATAATTTATGAAGTCAACAACATCCTAAATGATTTAAAAACGTTTAGCGCATGCTAAAAATTCTTTGCAGAGTCTACTCACAGAAAAATTAATGGAATACTTAAACAATGCTTGGACATTGCAAAAAGTTCTGTAGAGACCTTATAATTTTTATCCAATCGTCCATTCGAATAACCAGATAGCGAATTTTTAGAGATCAAATCGAATATTTATCCGTATTATTTCGAAAAAAACCCAGTTGAGTGGAAAGTTGTAATCTTCATAAGATCTGGTTACTGAGATATTAATTTGAGGTTTTGGCTGTTACATTCTACGGAAAACAGGCGAGATTTTCGTAAACCAGCTATTTCACTGTACTTTGAAATTTTGCCTTTAAATTAGAGTATTCAAATAAAAAGTACCCCACATCACATTGTATAGCACGGACTATTTGAATTCTAGCCAACTTGATTTATTCCAGTTTATTAAGATATGTAGGCTCGAAGATACCCAAAGACATATAATATCATTACTTGAAATATTCCTTACAACTTTGAGAAAAGATTCTCTAAAATTAATTTAATAAAAAAATAATGACGTTCAATCATGAATTGACTAATCTCTAGCTATTGTTGTCATAATAATCTCTAGCTATTTCTGCCAGACTAATCGCTAGCTATTGTTGTCATAATAATCTCTAGCTATTTCTGCCAGACTAATCTCTAGCTATTGTTGTCATAATAATCTCTAGCTATTTCTGCCAGACTAATCTCTAGCTATTGTTGTCATAATAATCTCTAGCTATTTCTGCCAGACTAATCTCTAGCTATTGTTGTCATAATAATCTCTAGCTATTTCTGCCAGACTAATCTCTAGCTATTGTTGTCATAATAATCTCTAGCTATTTCTGCCAGACTAATCTCTAGCTATTGTTGTCATAATAATCTCTAGCTATTTCTGCCAGACTAATCTCTAGCTATTGTTGTCATAATAATCTCTAGCTATTTCTGCCAGACTAATCTCTAGCTATTGTTGTCATAATAATCTCTAGCTATTTCTGCCAGACTAATCTCTAGCTATTGTTGTCATAATAATCTCTAGCTATTTCTGCCAGACTAATCTCTAGCTATTGTTGTCATAATAATCTCTAGCTATTTCTGCCAGACTAATCTCTAGCTATTGTTGTAATAATAATCTCTAGCTATTTTTGTCATACTAATCTCTAGCTAAAAACGCCAAACTAATCTCTAGCTATATATGCCATTACTAATCTCTAGCTATATTGGCCATACTAATCTCTAGCTATATTTGCCATACTAATCTCTAGCTATATTTGCCATACTAATCTCTAGCTATATATGCCATACTAATCTCTAGCTATATTGGCCATACTAATCTCTAGCTATATACGCTATACTAATCTCTAGCTATATTGGCCATACTAATCTCTAGCTATTTTGGCCATGCTAATCTCTAGCTATATACGCCATACTAATCTCTAGCTATATTGACCATACTAATCTCTAGCTACATTGGCCATACTAATCTCTAGCTATATTGGCCATACTAATCTCTAGTTATATACACCATACTAATCTCTAGCTATATTGCCATACTAATCTCTAGCTATATTCGCCATACTAATCTCTAGCTATATTGGCCATACTAATCTCTAGCTATATTGGCCATACTAATCTCTAGCTATATTGGCCATACTAATCTCTAGCTATATTGGCCATACTAATCTCTAGCTATTTTGGCCATGCTAATCTCTAGCTATATACGCCATACTAATCTCTAGCTATATTGACCATACTAATCTCTAGCTACATTGGCCATACTAATCTCTAGCTATATTGCCATACTAATCTCTAGCTATATTCGCCATACTAATCTCTAGCTATATTGGCCATACTAATCTCTAGCTATATTGGCCATACTAATCTCTAGCTATATTCGCCATACTAATCTCTAGCTATATTCGCCATACTAATCTCTAGCTGTATTGGCCATACTAATATCTAGCTGCATTGGCCATACTATTCTCTAGCTATATTGGCCGTACTAGTCTCTAATTATTTTTGTTATGCTAATCTCTAATTATTTTTGTCATACATCTCTAGCTATTTTTGCCATTGAGCATGTCATGGCTGACAGCTTCGGTACATCTAAGATTGCCATTGAGCATGTCATGGCTGACAGCTTCGGTACATCTAAGATTGTTTTATGATGAAAAGCAGAACACTTTTGCTACATTAAAACTTTTCTACCTGAATTTATTTCTAACATAAAAATGTTACTTGTGTGTATTCTAATAAAAGTTATTTTTTGTTTATAACGTCAATTTATATTTTACCCTTTGTTACATCCTACAATTATGTGGGTGAAATTGAAACGACAATTTGAATTTAGTATAGTTTTATTTGTCCTCCAAGTCCGGCTTTGATCATGTCCTCGGAACTTGTGGGTCGGTGCAAGAGGACCTTTACACTCGTGTGTCGGTGCTAGTGTGCCCCAAGCTTTGAGTTTTCATTATACGAAGTCACACAACACACATCACCGAAATTATTATGGGAATGTGGGGTGGGGGGAGGAATGAGGTCTGGAGGAGGGGGGGTCGCCATGATTAGTCATGTTTCGTGTAGAACAGAGCTTGATATCTAACACACTTGTATGTTCATGCACCAGTAGATCTGCTAGCGATATTTTCCCGCCATTCACAAACTTTACTGAAGCTTAAGATTGCAATTTAAAAATATAATAAAGAATGACGAAATATTTACTTTGAAAAGATTTCATGGGAGTAAAAATTATATTTAGGGAGGATAAAGAAAAGTTTTTTGTTTTTTTTACATTACTGACACTAGGAAACAATTATTTATGATAAACTAGAAATGTACCCGCGCTTATTCAGCGGGAGTGTACTGCTCTATAAGTTTGAATGCATAGTTGAAAATAAGCTAATAACTATATGTTAAGTATATATGTGTATGCGACGATTTAAGTTCGGACTTCTTGTTATAATATAACTAAATGTTGTGCTTACTCGTGGAATGCAACTTTCAGTTGGTCAGAAATATTCTTATGAAAAATGTAATTCTCTAATTCTGAGACAATTTTACCCAAAAAATGAATGGAGCTTTGAAACGTAACAAAAGATTTGAAAGGGCATTATTTTAATTTAAAATCCTGCAAACAAACATTTCTCATTGCTACAGATTCAACGTATCAAGCGATTACATTCGGAATGAAACTCATGTAGCTTTTAATACGCTGATAGAACTTAAGGGAAAAAGGTAAAATGAATCAATAGAAAAACCAAATTAAAATATATCAAACTTATTTTTATAATTTTTTCACATTTGTCCCCTTCATCAAAATGGTCCCATTTAGCGATTGTTTCCAAATATTATATGTTGCTGTTTCACCAAGGCATTCAATTCTTTGTTGATTTCCGTTTTCAGATAAGACATTATATTTTGTAAAGTATATCATTAAGCCAACTTTTTCTCTTTCCCGGCTCCCTTTTCCCTGTTTTTTTCCCTGGATATTAGATAATTTATCTGCCAAGTATATTTAATACTGATCCATTTGCTTAAAAACGTATGTGGAACGAAGATATAAATTTAAAAATATATATATATTTTGGAATCCTGGAAAGAAATGAGTGGACATTTTCAATTCCCATTGAGGTAAAAATTCAAATTAGAATTATTATTAATAATTTATTTGGTTTGGGGTGGTTGAGTGGCAATGTTTCTTTTAATTTTCGTTGGTTCGTGTGCAGAAATAATAACAACCCCCGCAAATTTTCTTTTTTTTTCTGTATATCCGAAAAACACACAAAATTAGCTGCTCGGTAGCTAAAATTACAAACTGCTACTTGGTATCTGGCGGATAGCTGCGCGGCCGTGCAGCCGAGTATTGTGGAAAGGGTGCGCTTTTGTTCTCGCTATCGCTCCCATAATCACACAAAGTTTTTGTTGATCTCCTGAAAAGTTGCATGTTAACCCACAAACTATGACATAGAACTGTTCTGTAGTTTGACAGCCTTTTGATTAATTAAAACATTATAACATTACTATCAAACATGTAGCATAGCCGTCAAACATGTAACATAGATATCAAACATGTAACATAGACATCAAACATGTAACATAGACATCAAACATGTAACTTGTAACATAGACATCAAACATTTAACATAGACAACAAACATAATTTAACATAGACATCAGACATTTATCATACATATCAAACATAATTTAACATAGACATCAAAAATAATTTAACATCGATGGATGTTGAAAAATGTTGAATTCATTTTCTACAAATTTATCATGACTAAATTATCAAATTCCTTCAACTAATGCTATTTTAATCATTGCATTTTCTAAATCTTTTATGACAATTTTATTTGCATCAAAATTTTAAACAAAGAAACAAATACATTCTATTTTCCTTATATTCAGGTTAATTGAATTTGTAAAAACGTTAAATTAAAGTGTTTTCACTTATTGCATGTCTTAAATCTGTTCAAGCACCTTTGATACAGCATGCGATTCAATGTTTAGTTAATGGTCACATCAACACGTTGATCAAGTCGTGTTTATGATATTTATGTTGAAGCTCCAGTATAAGATTTGAAACATCTGTGTAGGAAAAACGATTATGGTTTTTTAGGGGGATGGGGGTAAAAAACTAAATTTTAATTATCTGAAGTGTTTACACCTACCTATTTTCCTTCTTCAAAGTCAATACCATTTTACTTCATCCTCTAGAATTGCACTAAAGTCCTTTTAGTTTTAATTGTACCGCAACACTAGAAATTAAATATGTTATTTGAAACTTTCGTTGCCAACACTAGTCTCCTGTGTTCATGCCCCAACCTTCTTATTTCCATTTACAAAAAAGGTGATACTGAGAAAGATTAAAATGGTTTTAAGACACGCTGAGTAAACTATAGATGTTTGCAGCCCGTTCGGGCTGTTATGGGGCCGTGTTAGATTTGAAACGCTACACCTGCCCATGGCCGTACGCAGGGGGGGGGGTTCGTACGTTCGAACGAACCCCCTTTTGCGAATGTGTGCCCTTTTTGTAAAAAAATAGATCTTGACATTATTCGGAGATTTGGTGATCCCACTACAGAATATGAGGGGCCAGTGTTATGATCACGCTGCATCTATGTCGGGCGCTGTCTCAGGAGTTCAAGCGCGTATTCTGCGAGAGGCCCTTTTGGTGGTATACACACACTGCAGCAATCACGCTTTAAACCTAGTGATCACGCATTCGTGCAGATTTCCCGTTGTGCGTAACATGATTGAAAAATTAAAAGAAACCTGCATGTTTTTAAACAACAACCCAAAGCGCGAAGCCTTGTTGAAAAACGTCATACAAACAAGTCTGTGACAGTGCTACACGGAAGGCACTTACAGATTTGTGCTGAGCGCCACAAAGCATACAAAAACTTCTATTAATCGTATGTTTATATATTTCATACTCTTGAGATAATTTTACTGCCACGATGAAATAACAACGACCAAGAATTTGATCCAATTTTGACTACAAATGGTGATTGGGATACGGACAGTAAATTTCGAGCAACGTCACTTCTTCATTTCTTGTGTAACTTCACATTTATTGTGACGTTTGTTGTAACGTACAAACTGTTATTTACGCTGGAAGGAATAACAGTCGAACTTCAGAAAGAAGCGATTGACATAAATCAGGCTATGTCACTTATCGAAAACACCAAGCAAGAGTTTAGAGAGATTAGAATAAATGTAGATTCTTATTTTCAAAACACTTATGATCATATCATTATCATGGCGCAGTCTGTAGGCGCTAAAGCTTCAATGCCCGTAATTGCTAATCAGCAAATCTACCGAAGCAATGTGTGCGTAGAAACGCCAATGCAACATTATCTCCAGAACTTAATTAATCCATTACTGGAGCACATCATTGCTGAGCTGACTTAATCAGGACATCCTCACAACTGTTAGCGATTGTGCCAAGTGCTGTTACAAATTGTATATATGAAGATCTGAAAGGCGATGTGGATTTATATGAGCAAGATCTGCCTTCACCAGAAGTGCTGCCTGCTTGGAAATTGAGGTTCTGCCAATGGGAAGAGTCAAAGCTGCCAAAAAATTGCACGGAAGCAATAAAACATTGAATTGAATCGATGTATCCAAATATTTATTGCTTACTGAAAATCGCGTGTGTGATTCCTATTACCTCCTTCGCATATGAGCGAAGGTTCAGTGCACTCCTACGTTTGCACAATTACATGAGATGTTTAATGGTGCAGGAAAGACTTACCGAGCTTGCATTGATGCATCACTTTCAATATCAACGAAAACAGTGTTTTAAAGATATTTGTTAAAAAAAAACAAAGAAGGGTTTACATCAAAGATGTTCTTAAATAAACCTCATAGCAATGTGTTCTTTCGCCTTGTCAGTTCTGTACCATAATGTATGTAATTCAAATTCTTTAACGCCTGCGCCTGCAGATTCCATTAGTAATAAGAAAAGAAATGAATGATCGAGTACTTGCATTTTTAAATAAAATACTATTTTGGAACCTTTTATTTACAGTGATAATTATTTATTGCACGAAAACCTACTTTTTTGGTCACTGTATGCACTGAAAATATTATTATCATTTTATATATATATATATATATATATTTGTGGAAAACGAGGGAAAATAGACGAGAAGTTTAATCAACGCCCTTAATAATTCATAGGTACATTAAACATTATTATTCAAATTTGAAGTCATAGCACCATATATTGTAGGTATAGTTAAAAATCTCATAACGGGATTAATTCGTTCCAGAGTCTTACTCGTTAAGCGAAACACTCGTTATACGAAACAATGTTCCCATACAAATCAATGTTATATGAAACAATGTTCCCATACAAATCAATGTTATATGAAACAATGTTCCCATACAAATCAATGTTATATGAAACAATGTTCCCATACAAATCAATGTTATATGAAACAATGTTCCCATACAAATCAATGTTATATGAAACAATGTTCCCATACAAATCAATGTTATATGAAACAATGTTCCCATACAAATCAATGTTATATGAAACAATGTTCCCATACAAATCAATGTTATATGAAACAATGTTCCCATACAAATCAATGTTATATGAAACAATGTTCCCATACAAATCAATGTAAAATACGATACTACGTTCCATGCTGAAAAAAATACTCATTTTTAATAAAAAATTATTTAAATTTATTAAACTAAAATAACTTATGAATTGTTAAAGAACAAATAACGTGAACAAAAATATGAATTTATGACAAATAATTATTTCTTTTTAACTAGAAAACTGTTAAAGGCATTTGTTTTTGCAGACGCTTCAAAATTTGTCGAAAATGTGTCGTAACTGTTTCGTAGACATTCTTGACACTCCATTTGAAGCATCCATCTATTTTATTGTTCTTGAGAATAGTGCAGATCGTTGATGTTGGCCGATTATAGTTGCGCGCTAGATTCGCAACCTTGTTCTCGCTTTTCAATGTTTTTTGGTTTAATTTCAACAGTTATTTTTTCTCCTCTCTTATGATTGTCTTCTTGTGTGTTTTTCGAAGATAATGTATCAGTTTATTAAACTTTGCACATAAAAGGTTAACTCAGGAGTTCCACAAGGAACTGTGCTAGGTCCCTTACTCTTTTTAATTTATATAAATGATTTACCCAACAACATCTCAACAGATACAAAAGTTAGTTTATTTGCTGATGATTGTATAATCTATAGAACAATTAAATCAGAACAAGATAGCAAAATTTTACAAAAAGACTTAGATGAATTGATAAAATGGGAAACTAACTGGAGTATGTCTTTCCACCCAGAAAAGTGTCAACTGTTAAGAGTAACAAAGAAAAAGAAACAAATAAATTCAAAATATTACATTCATGGAAAAGAACTGACCCAAACTAAAGATGCAAAATACTTAGGAGTCTTAATAAATGAGAAACTATCATGGAATCCCCATGTCAATGAAGTTATTTTAAAAAATCAAACAAAACCTTAGGCTTTATAAAAAGAAACTTTAACAAATGTAATAGAGATATAAAACTAAAATGCTACCTCACTTTGGTGAGACCTGTACTAGAATATGCATCTTCTGTATGGGACCCATCCACCAAAGAAAACATTGATAAACTAGAACAAATTAAAAAAAGAGCTGCAAGATTCATTACTGGAGAATATTCAAAACTGACAAGAATAACACCATTAGTTAAATCATTCAACCTTGAAACACTAGAGGATAGAAGAACCAGGGGCAAAGTAGTAATCATACATAAAGCAATTAATTCTAATTTAGAAATACAACACAAAGATAATTTAATACAACCCTGATATAGACATAAGGATAAAAACACCTTTCTTATTCCGTATGCAAGAACAAACACATACAAATTCTCGTTCTTCCCGTCCGGAATTCGGGCGTGGAATGGGTTGCCTGAAGAAACAAGGAAAACCAACACTTTATCAACATTTAAATCTCTAATAAAAATGCAGGACTACACACAAACCATAGATAAGCGTAGGACGCAATAATCTTCTGTATAGAAGGAGCGTCTGTAAACAGATAAGATAAGATAAGATAAGATAAGATAAAAGAATTAAGAATACTGTCTTAATAGAAAATTTGTAAAATCGGTTGATAACACACGGAAACAATACGCTAACAGACCGAGTGCTTAACACTGAATAATACATCAGGGTGGAAGTGCCGGCTCACTAATGAATTTCCAGGAAAAAGGGAGTTTCCCATTCTGCGTCACTCGTTATGCGAATCTTCGCTCGTTAAGGGAGCAATTTTTTGCATAATAATGTTGCTCATTATGAGAAAAATCTCTTTATGAGAGGTGCTCGTTATGAGAGGTTCACCTTATCTTAACATGAAATGCCTTCGCGACAAGTTTGCGAACCCCCCTTAAAAACTCTGGGTACGGCCTTCTCCTGCTTTCAAGAAGTTCATTGAATAGCGTCTCGTCATTCAAGTAAAGTTGACCGTGCCGCTTCGTGGCCACATTTAATCCAATCCATGCTTCACTGCGGTTCAGTGCAAACTATGAACTCGAGGCATTCTAATGTTTGTGTATAACAGTCTATTGCTTCAGGAATGCAGCACTGCCGCTCCCATATACATAATTTTTGTTTTATTAAAAACTGCTAGCTATACATGCCTCAGTTAGACATAGGGATAAAAACACTTTTCTTATTCCGCATGCAAGAACAAACACATACAAGTTCTGTATGTTCCCGTCCGGCATTAAGACATGACATTAATGGGTGGCCTGATAAAACCAGGAAAACCACCACTCAATCAACATTTAAAACATTTTAAAACTTTGAGTTGTAAAAACAATTGAAAATGCGCATTATTTGATTTCCCAAGACGATCTCTTATCCATGTCGCCTTTTATTACAAATACAAAACTCATTACAATAGTATTACCGAGCTCTCAACTACGTTGATGTTCATTTATGTTTTGAGTTTATTTTCTACGCATAAACCAAATGACATTATTGTGTTTATGACCACCCTTGTTATTTCTTGACTTTGTGTATCTGATAAAACCTGGGCCCATGTGTCTGTTGAGTAATTGGTAGCGGAACATTTTCGCTTCATTCTAAAGTCAACACTTTATAAATTTAAACTAAAACAAAAACTGTTAAAATAAACATGTTTTAAAACTTATAATTCATCCCATTTGATTTTAGGGGACATGATTTCATTCAACCAATCACATCATCTTGTCTGATATTTCAACTAAATAAAAAAAAATTGTAAAATAATAAAAATCCTTTGTTATCTCCTGCAAGTTCCATAACTTTAATTTATGACCACAGTTGTTGGCACTGTTGTCTTCACCTCCTAGCCACCTTTATCTCCCTTGTTGCTGAACTATTCAAAGATGGCTAGTGTCTTAATCATGGGCCAACTTGATTTCTCACAAAAGGCTTATTCTAAATGACCTACTTTTGTATGAGGATGAGCCAATAATTAATTCAAGACTTGATTTGTCCTAAAGCCCAAACTAAGTGGCCTAATTATGTATTTATATGTTGTAATATGACAATCAAGACGTCTCTTTGATAAAGTTAAACTGTTACAATCAAAAGACCAATCTCATGAGTTGTCTTTTCCAGAGATTGAGTTTTTGACCTGCTTCTAACAGCAGCACACAGCTGCCATACATATCACCTCGCCAAAACTTTTACAACATGGTGGTCACGGTTCAACAGTGCTTTATATCTAACGCACCGTATCGAAGCTTACAATTGCAATAGGTAAAAATGGGTCATAATAAAAATTCCAAAAGATTTTAAAATAACTAATCGTCACGGGAAAGTATATTCTATTTGGAAATAGAAACATACTTTTTGATACTTTTATAACTTTATATCATAACGTCCATTATTAATTATTGATAATATTATAAGATTTTAATTATAAATAGTAAACTTCAAACTTTGATTTGAGGTCTGTCCACCTAATGTATTTATATTTATTTCATCGTTCAATAATGTAGTACCAACTGTAACTATAGGAAATCTTGCCAAAATTACTTCACGTTTTTGACAAGCATTGCTCCATGTTCCATGTTGTATGATGCATGCTCCATTGCCTGTGTGCTCCATGCTTCATGCTCCACTGCCACTCAATTCATTGAGGCATTCTGATTCTGATGTTTGCGTAAAGTTTTTACTTCTACTGCCATTTAAAGAATTATTTTGTTTTGTTTTGTTTTATTATACACTTCTATTTAATAAATTCTTTTTAAAATTATTGTTTATTCACATTATTTCAGTCGCATTTATTGGTTATCTTGTAATCAATCTTTAGCCTTTACCCATTGCAGATTTGTTTGTTGCTGTTGTGTTTGTTGCTGTTGTGTTTGTTTCCATTGAAATGTGTGGAAATATCATTGTTAGTAAATACATAATGATCAATTTAAATGGTACAAATGCATGATTTAACAAACAACCAAACAGTCACATGACTTAACAAACAACCAAACAAATACATGACTTAAGAAACAACCAAACAAACACATGACTTAATAAACAACCAAACAAACACATTAGTTGCTTGTTAAAGGTATTAAAGATGCTCAATTTTTTACATATCATACAACCACAATGCATCACATCACATGATAATTTTTTAATAAATTCTTGCTAATAACTAATATGTATATATATATATATATCAATCAGAGGGCTATTAAATTATAACATGTCACGTTAAACTAATCGATATTCCATGTATCCAACAAATCTCTAGATAAATCTAATAATCTGGTTAAAAAATGTAGACATAATTTGAGATGACCTTAAAAAAAAGGATTTTTCACACACAGATTAAATCACTTCAGATGACTTACATTTGTATCTTTTCGTCAGTCAAGTATAGAATGTTTGTATCTTTTCGTCAGTCAAGTATAGAATGTTTGTATCTTTTCGTCAGTCAAGTATAGAATGTTTGTATCTCTTCGTCAGTCAAGTATAGAATGTTTGTATCTTTTCTTCAGTCAAGTATACAATGTTTGTATCTTTTCGTCAGTCAAGTATAGAATGTTTGTATCTTTTCGTCAGTCAAGTATAGAATGTTTGTATCTTTTCGTCAGTCAAGTATAAAATGTTTGTATCTTTTCGACTGTCAAGTATAAAGTGTTTGTATTTTTTCATCAGTCAAGTATAGAATGTTTGTATCTTTTTAAAAAAATCATATTTTTTCAACATGGCAAGATAAAGTACAGTATTTGATATAATCATCCTTTTTTGGTTATGAATTTCAATTTTATTACATTTACACTATTAACTACTACAATAGTAGCCACGAGTCTTCCGGACATTGTCGGCAATGATCTAATATCGCAACATCTGCCTGAAGTCTTTGACTGAAATAAACAGCAATAAGTGATAAAGAAAAGATTGGGAAATATCTTTGATAATTTGTAGATAGATCATCGTCAAACATTATGATCAGAGGCGTCAATGGGGTTGGTTTCACCCAGTGGGAAGCTCACGGTGTCAACCCCACAGACCTCCTCCGATCCTGCCAGTGCCAAATAAAGGGAACTTACACCATTTTACATTTTGGTGTTACCCCTTGAGATGGTGTCCGCCGATGCGACCCGCATTCCCCCTCACCCCATAGGAACGCCTCTGCTTATGATTGAGTTTTTAACACTTAAGTTTAACTTTCACATACTTAATTAACTTCGTTTACATTAGATATTAAATCATTTCTGCTTCACGTTTCACGAACATTGTGTATATTTACTGTAAGAAACTAACATAAACACTGTAATTCCATAAGTTGCCGTTTCTAATGAAGGATAAGATATTTTTAAAATATCTTGGGAATGATAATGGTTATACTATTATAAAGGAAAAGCCATTATCTATGCTAGCTATTATTATTATTTTTTTATCTTAATCCAGCGCAATTCGTGGGAACGGTTGGATAACTCTTTATTCGACTATAAGTTGTATTAACTCCCTTTACATTTTGTACCCGACAACTAGATTTAACGGCCCCCACACCTGGTCTATTGTACTGGACCATAAATTATATAATTTATTTCTTTACCTATTGTACCCTTCTATCAGCTATATATTAACTCCCTTTATTTATCGTATTGACTAATGACCGGTTACACAATATGTCTAAAAGATTCCTGGATTGCGATGTAGTATTTGGAAATACAGCGCAAAGATAATGTAATACCACTCTGAGATATAGACATACAATTAAAAACACTTTTCTTATTCCGAATGCAAGATGAAACACAAATTCTCGTTCTTCCGGTCTGGAATTCTCGCTTGGAATGGGTTGCCTGGTCAAACCACAAAAACCAACATTTTATCAATATTTTTTTTTAAATGCAAGACTAGACAAAAACCGTGGATAAGCGTGGGATACAATATTCTTCTGTATAGAAATAGAAGGCACTTATCACTATGCAGCACACTGTTTGATGTTTCAATAAATGCAACTGTTCCTTATGTTTTCACATATGATGAATCCGAAAACGACAATGGTTTTTGCATATGACTTCAGGATTTAATGCAATTCGAAATTTAGTAATTACTAGTAGACCCGTCGTGCGTTGCAACGATCAAAGTAAAAAGGAATAAATTTAAAGAAACCAATGAGTGGTACGTTTAAAAAAAATTCTGAAGAAATCTTCGTGGAAGTGTGAAAAAAAAATCCAAGTTTCATAGCAAACGGATTAATAAATTTATAACTAAATAGCGTACAAAAGAAGAAACGATATTAAGGGCCCCGGCCCCAAAATGAGTGATATTATAGTTTTTTTTATTGCCATTGTACTCATTTCTTAAACGTGTAAGATTTTATTCACTATTCAGTCATTAACAATCTTGACAAATAATGACACATGTATCCATTATTATACAAATTGAAATTAACAGGTGTTTTGAATTTTATATCTTGCCCAGAATGGGCCCTGTGCCCTTAATGTTGTTTTTATCTATTGTACTCAATATATATTCCTCAAAATCGTGTAAAATTGAATAGGGAATACAATGATTAAAGTTCAGTAAAAAGACTTTTTCGAAGGAATGGAAATTAAGAGTTTAGTGCCCTATAGTAATATAGGCTCTAAAGTTTTTATATTCTAAGTTTTGTCAAAATCCATTTTTTTTCTCAATATCTAACTCTTAAACTACTTTTTATATACCTACAATAGGGGGAAAATAGCATTAAGGGGCCCTGGCCCATTCGGTGCAAGAGGTCAATTTCAAAAACATGTTCATTTTAGTTCATTTTTATTGTGGCTATATTTCTCAAGCTCTTTGAAAAGTAAATAGGAAAAATATCTTAAACATATACGAAAAAAGAAATGTGGGGCCCCGGCCACGAAGATATTGGCATTAGAAGTGCAGTGTCTATAGTATTTTAATATAGGCTACTAAGTTTTTGTGTGCAAAGTTTGGTGAAGATCTATTCATTTACTAAGTAGCTAACGTAGAAACTATTTTTTATATAGCTCATATAAGATAAAAACGACATTAAGGATCCCAGGGCCCATTCTGGGTAAGATATAAAGTTAAAAACATCTGTTCATTTCAATTAGTATAATAATTGATACATGTTTCATAATTTGTCAAGATTGTTAATGACTGAATGGTGAATAAAATCTTAAACGCTTAAAAAATGTGAATTTTTGGGCTCCCAGCCCCAAAGGAATGAATATTAGAAGTTTAGTGCCCTATAGTATTTTAATATTGGCTATCAAGTTGTAATATACACATTTTGATTAAGATCCAATAATTTACACAGTAGCTAAAGCTTAAACTAATTTTTATATAGCTCGCATAAGCAAAACATGACGATATGGGCCCCCGGCGCCCCATGAGTGTTAAATTTTGAAAAAAGTGATAGTTACCATCCCGGGAGCATACTCAACAGTCTTGAAAAGTTTCATGACGATCGGGTGAATGGTTTAGACAGCTATAAAGGACATTCATACACACACAAACATATTTAAATATATATATATATATAAATATATACTTGAAAAATACCCGCACTTTGTAGCGGGAGTGTGCTGACACTTTATCCAAGTATTAGGTGATGGTTATTACAATTTTTATTTGCCAAGTTAAATTTCAGATTCAACTATTTAGTTAAAATCTTATGAGAAACAGAGATATGCCATTTTACCGCGTGAGTTGTTTTCACTTAATGCAGTGCCTTTTAACATAACCTTACTATTCAAAAGATATGATTTATTAAATAATGATTCTTGCCGACCATAATAACTAAATTTACAATTTCATTCCCACTTGTACAAAATTAACATAACTTATATGTTTTACGAAATAGCTCTACCACCCTCGTGTTAAGTCTCTATGTTTAGGTGGATTGTACCTTGCTCTCCGCTACACACAACATACACAAGAGATGACACAAGTCTGTGTAACGATGCAATGTTTTTCTACTAAAGTTTAGGTGGATTGTACCTTGCTCTCCGCTACACACAACATACACAAGAGATGACACAAGTCTGTGTAACGATGCAATGTTTATTCTACTATAAACAACTGTACAACTGGCTGTCTTGCCTTGACATAAAATACATCTATATATAACGGCTGTATGCTCAAGCATGCCCTCGGTCCGACCCGACCGCTTCTGGGCGACGTTAAACTCAACTCTGTTTTACTGCAACCCTGCAGCTCCCCGGTCTATCCTGACCGGTCTGACCGCACAACACTGTGCGAACTACACAGCTTTCTGCCACCCCCGCACTCGTCTCGACTACTCTCTTATATACCCCCCAACTGGTCTCAACTGACCCTGGCGTGTCCTCTGGTCATGTCCCTGACATATCCCGTGTGACCAGAAGTTCACTCAGACATCACTAGACATTATTCACGTGATAGGAGTTCATACCCGTCAACAACGCCTTGACCCGACTCCAACACTGGCTCACAACAATCTCACCACAATCATTCGCAGTGATTCTCATACCCTGACATATCCCCCCTCTTCCGTTAGATTCTACTTACGGGTAGAATCTCACAATACAACAAAGTCAGGGCATGGAATCACTGCACATTACAATTACAATAATATAATACATAATGAAATAATATCTTTCAAAATAATTTTATACACAACATTGCATGAAAAAAAAACACTAGTACATACAACACAGAGCATAAATCCACTTGGTCGTACCTTTATACGACTTCACTAACCCGCAACTCGTACGTTATCATTATCCAACAATTGACCATTTTTACGCTAGATTGTTTTATATTTACCAACTGACTCTACTGGTTCCTCATATAAATGCCTTAAGATATTTATTCCAGGATTAGCTCCAGCATGAGATAATGTTATAGGGATAACTACTTATCCAAACTATAGACATTTCAGCCTGATTGTATTTAACCCATTACAATCAATTATATAACAATCATGTGCATATAGTAGTCATAATCAACCTAATTCATCATAATACTCATAATCATGAACAAAATCATTATCATCATCTCATAATTTCATAAATATATATATATATATATAAATAATTACATCTCCTTATAATGAAATTTTGCCCGAGGTCACCCGGAGCCAAAAATTATAATAAAAAACATCAGCACGAAAGTACAACCATCTCATATTTATTTACAACCATCCTTAAGTACTAACTAACATAAGTACATAATCGCTATGAAACCTTACAATCATGTTCATATAATAATAATACTGGCCCGAGGTGACTCAGACCTCAATTTCTACCCAAATTAGTCCCCATGACAAGCAACTCTACTTGTTTTTCGACCTTCGTGACTCGGCCGAATCATAAACCTGTCCTGCGAGTCCTTGTCGGTCATGGTTTGATTTCTGCTCAGTAATTATGATTGCCATTACCATATCTGTCATGATCCTATGATGTTATATCGTAGTTTGTCTGTGTCCACAACCATCTACCCGGCCGCCCTTGTCACAACTTTTAAATTTTTCTTGACCTCTCAATTTCCACTATGTCTCCCCTCTATCCCCTGGTCGCCGTAACTCGACCGAATTTTGATGTAAATATCTAACCAATCAGCTGCCATATCTGCTTATTGCCGAGATAAAAAATCTGCAATAATGTTATCTTCACCTTTAATGTATTCCACGTTGAAATCGTATTCCTGTAACATCAAAGACCACCTGGAAACTCTTGAATTTTCAAATTTAGTCGTGTTCAAATATTTTAACGCTTGGTGGTCACACTGGAGCGTAAATCTTGCCCCCATTAAATAGTAGGATAATTTCTGAATTCCCCATATTATTGCCAAGCATTCCCTCTCTATTGTTGAGTATCTAGTTTCCCTGTCAACCAGTTTACGACTAATATATTTAACCGGGTGGAGCATATTGTCTCTCTTCTGCATCAAACATGCCCCCAATCCCTTCGTTGACGCATCTGTACGAACTATAAAAGGTTCCTTAATGTCGGGCAGAACCAAAATGGGGTTATTTGTTAAATAGTTTTGGATTGTATCCAATGCTTGTTGGCATTCCTTAGTCCAACATATATTATTAGGTTTACCTTTCTTTGTAAGGTCCGTCAATGGGGCTGTTATCGTTGAAAAATTAGGTATAAATTTATTGTAATACGCTATTAGGCCAACTAGTCCCCTTACTTGTCTCTTATTTTTGGGTCCAGTGGCGGATTTAGCTATAGGGCAGGGGGGGCGGCTTGCCCCCCCACGCCCCTGTTGGGTCTAAAATAGCGCCCCCTAAAGACGCCCTCGATGAACACTAAAAACGTGTCACAAGAGCAGAAAAAAAGATTGCTAAACACGAAACTTCTAATCAACACCAAACTGCTTTCTAAATATCGTATTTCAAATGACGAAACTGTACTATCTGGTTTAAATCAATCACTCGCATCTGAATTATCGGCGACAATTGATAATGAAGCTAAGTCTGCACAATTCTTTTCTTTAATTATTGATTCAACCATTGATATATCTAGAATTGATCAGATGTCAGTTTCTTTAGGTTAATTTTTCAAAAAATCAGGACATGTTGTGGAAAGATTTATAGGCTTTTATACTTTGGTAAACAGTGGCTGGATAGCGAATAGTGCGCTCGCCTCACAAGCTGAGGGGCGTGGGATCTAGCCCACGTTAAAGCCACAATAAAAATGGGGAATGACTTACGCTAAGAAAGTCCTCCGCTGACCTGGAAGGGAGATGGGGCGCCCATCAAGGTCTACCAAGCACCGCCCATAGTAGGTCTAACGTAAACATTAGGACCTCTACGACCACCGTTTATGGGACTTTAAAAAGTTAAATAAAAAAATTAATAAAAAATAAAAAATGCTGCTGCATTTGCTGAGAAGATTTTAAAGCAGTGTTTCTCAAAGAGTGGGGCGCGCCCCCCAAGGGGGGGGGCGCGAGGCTCCCTAAAAGGGGGCGCGAAATGGTGTACTTATAACAATTTTATAGACAAATGATACTATTTACTGTCGCGCGGGGGGCGCGAAATATTTTCTTCTTCCTTGGAGGGGCCAGGGCCGTCTTAACGCAAAGGCCCGTTGGGCATTTGCCCGGGGGCCCACGAGCATAGGGGCCCCATGGTAATATGTTTATTCATATATATTATGTATATTTATTTTTTATTCTTGCGGGGGGGGGGCCTCACTCTTTCTTTGCCCAGGGGCCCAACACTATTTCTTTGACCGGAGCCCCAAAATTGTGTAAAGACGGCTCTGGGAGGGGGGCGCGACAGAAAATAATTGAGCAACACTGTTTTAAAGGAACTAAAAAAGCGAAACATTGATTTCACACTCTGTCAAGGACAGGCATACTCTGGAATTAAGAGTGGCCTTCAAACTCAGATAAAGAAACTTTCACCCAATTGTTGTGCCCATGTTTTGAATTTGGTTACAATCGAAACAATGTCTATAAACAATGATGCACAGTTATTTTTTGGCACAGATTTAAGGTTGTATGCATTCCTAACGTCTAGTTTACCTCGTCTACATACTATTAAAGAACACAAGAAATCTCAATATGAATCAATAGTAGATACTCTGAAACGACTTTCTGATACAAGATGTTCATGACGTAAGCATGCAGTTGTTGGATCATTCTCTGCTATTCTAGTCACAGTTGATTCAGAGGAATCAACAGAATATAAAGGAAGTGTCAGAGCAGATACTATTGGACTATCTATTTTCATAATAAAATATTCTTATGTTTTTCTGATGCTATTTGTACAAAAGTTATCGTCGTGTTATCAAACTACTTGCAAAGCCTTTGCAATTGATCGATGTTGGAAGAAATAAGTTTGTTGAAATGAGAAACGATGAAGCTTTTGAAAGTCTGAATGTAGATATCAAATCATTTATTAACGAAAATTGTTCCAAACTAGATGTGAAAACAGAATTTAAAGAAAAGTGAATTGCAAAAAAGAAAAGCATGGCAGGCGAACTTAGCAAAGATTAAAATGGCTGATGATCCAACAGCACGCTTTAAATCTGAAACGTACTTCACTATCTTGGATACACTTGTAACACAAATAGATGATCAATTTAATGATTTTTGGGGCACAGTTACTTATTTCTATTGTTTTGATCCGTCACAAATGTCGGAAGGAAATTAAGATTATTTTCAAAGTTTATGCAAAATTTACAAACACGAAATTAATCTTGAAGAAAGATTTGTATGCATTGCTCTATGTATCATTAGCTAGTGAACTACAACTTAAAAAGGTTCAGCCGTCCTTGACTGAAAAACAAATGGCATAAGGTATCCCTAATTTGTCAATACTCTATAAAATTTACTTGATTCTTCCTGTTAGTAGTGCTACTGCTGAAAGAAGTTTCAGTAAAAACTCATCAAAAATTATTTGCGCTCAACAATGACAAACAAATGTCTGTCTGGATCGGCATTAATTTCAATTGAACGTGATCTAGCTGAGAACGTTGACTTTGAATCAACGATAAATCGTTTTGCTTCAATGAAATCACGTAGAAAGCAATTTATATAGGGCTAAGGGCTCTATCAATTCTTATCTGTTACAGACGCTCCTTTTACACAGAAGAATATTGCGTCCTATACTGATCCATGGTTTGTGTTTAGTCCTGCATTGTTATTAGAGTTTTAAATGTTTATTTAAGGAACTTACAATAATTGTTTGTGTAAAGTTCATTGATTTTCCCAAAGTTTGAAGCTCAAACTTCCAGTGATAAATTATTTTTAAAAATTTTGATGTAAATTGTTTAGTTTATTTATAAGTATAATATTATTGGCACTCATTGTGTGTGTTACTAACCCTGACCAATCCGCTCCACCAAAGTCTCTGTGTTTTTCATTATTTGTAGCACCAGATTACCTGGTCTTAAACTGAAATATTTTGCCAGCTAAAATTCTCATTTCATTCTTTCAGATAGAAAACTATTACAAGAACTAAAAACAGTAGCTCTTAAAATTTTAGTAAAAATAAGTTGTTCTCTTTGGAACTAAGTTCATAATTTACTGTCATCTTCTTATCCTACATATGATATATGCATATAATATGTATATGATAAATGATTTCTTTAATTACCTAGGCCTTTTATTAATTATTAACATTTTTAAATTATATTATATTTTGTTTGCATTTGTGACCTACTACTCTCCTGAATATAAATCAATTGTTTGTATATTGAAGAGATTCATTGCAAGGGTTTGATGTAGACAAAAATAATATTAAATAATGTACTTTGAATGATCAACGCAACATTTATTAATTAACACTTAGTTATTTGTTTGATTTACTTTCACTGCTATTTATGGCAAGCTGAACAAACTGATGAGTCATCTTGCAGATATTACAACAAACTATTGGAGGTCTATAAAAAAATTAATCAAATTCTACCTCATTATCAAAATATTTTAGATGTTTTATTTAGCCCAAAGACTATAAACTTATTATGCAGAGTTTTCTATGTTTAAGTCTGCTAGGATATTCAGCAATTGAAAGTGAACACAAAGGATTATGAGAAATCTAGATTTTGTCACAAATAACAGCTCCCAAATAAACCACCATTTTCATAAATTCAATTGATTAACCGTATCTACTTAAGACTAGATGTTTCTTTTTGTTTCGCAAGTTGCCATAGGGCAACTCTGAAAATGTATGTAACATAAACAACACACCTTAGATTTCATATTTGAGACTAAAGCAGTCTCTTAAAAAGAAAACTTATTAAAGTAAATCTCACATTTAAAGTGAGCAGAAATGTTTTTTTTCAACATAAAATATAGCAATAAGTCAATAAGAGTGAATCTCATATCAAATTTCTAATCTTCATTGCAGAACCAGCAATTAAGACAAATGAATTTTATTTCAGCACCTAGAAATATTTGCACTAAGTGAATGAATAAAAAAAAATTTCTGCGCCCCCTGAAATTCTCCTGGCCCCCCCCACGCAGACAAACCTAAATCCGCCACTG